>RJWT010008056.1:0-26790 GCA_004365215.1 Cuniculus paca
GGATCGCTGCGTACGAACGTGCCGCATCACTCAACCAGAGGCGCCGACTCCCATCCAGCCCATTCCAGCTAATGTGGAACCAATATTCAGCAATTTATCGAAAAAATGATGAATGCATTTCCGCTGCTAAGAATGGCTCTTACTCCAATGATAATCTTCCCCCTCCTACGCTCGTATTCATCTGTACAGTAGTATACAGCATCTACTTCAGAACTGATGCGGGCAAATGTTCATGGTAAGCCGAGGCAAATATCTGCAGTTTGCCAGAAAGATGAAAGAAGTCGAGGAAAAATACAGGCTTGCAGGAATTATCACATGACTACTTCCGATTTGTGTATTATGTGCAGTTCTACTTGGAATACTAAAACTTTATTATTAACAGATATCTATTTGCTAACAAAATTATTTTTGACTTTCAAAGTATATCTGACCACACAGAGCCAGTCAACCATCATGACTTTTCTTAAATGGTAATAAAGTGATAATCTAAAATGCTGGAGTTTTGTATACAGCATAATATCCAATTCAACGATCTGCACAGATATCCACATTGGCTGCATTTTGATTTGTCACTCAGAAAACATTGATTCTGGCTTCATACAAATAATTTCTTTACTTTTCCAATAAGTATCAAAGTAGACACTAGAAACAAAAGGGAAGAAACTGCAAATGAAAGCTGTATTTTTATAAATAAAATGTGAAGACGTGCCAGATTAAGGGGCATATGTACATCTTTATGGTAACTTTTCCCATGACATGAATAGCTTGGGTACTTTTACAAAAACATTAAGTGATAAATCCACTTGAGGATAATGTAATAATGTGCATGTGAACACACACACATGCAAATGCACACACACATGCATACACGTACACACGTGCACGCACACATGCATGCACGCACACACACATGCACAGACGGCAGATTTACCAAGCATGTCAGACAGCTGGTGGCCATTACTGAATTGAGAATAGATTACTGAGTCACCCCAGATTCCATTATATTTATACATAAATTGTGCATTTATAAAAATCTTACAAATAATTTTTCCAGGAAGACATCATGGGTAACAAGTTAACACATATAATAAGAAAATATCTTGACATCTTAAAACCACAATTTGATAAATTAAACAATTCAATAAGCAGATGGCTACCAGGAGTAAAGAATTCTAGCCATAAAGACTTCTCCTTTTTTTATGTTTGAACAATGGCATGGTCTTTAAAGTTTTCATCCTAACATATTGTTTGTAAGCTTTGTCTTAACGGAAGGAAAGTAAAGCATTTTGAAATACAACCTAATAGAAAGCCAAACACACATTTCAATCAGTCATTTATACAAAGAGAAGTTTTATGATACTGCAAAATTGAAAGTAGATTTGCTGTCAAATTTTGTAAGCTGGACAGACTGTTAGATTTATTGTCTTCTAGTAATTAGATGGTTCACTCAATTTAACTGAACAGTTTTACCAAGACATGATGGAAACTTAGTTGACAACATGTGTTATGTTCTGAGGATACTGAAGCCACCTGGTGTGAAAGTGAGAGTGGGATAAAGCCGTAATGTTAACTGGGAGAAAGTCTTTTATATCATTTTTCTAAGACTATTAATACTTGTCTATATTACGTTAACAGCATATCTCATCTGAAAAATGAAATGCTAAGTATTTTAGGAGCAGGTGGTAGCATTTCGACGACTGGGATAATCAACGTGAGCCCAACATTTATCTTGATAAGGACCAGTAAATGCGCAAAGAGGGAAGAGACAGACTGTTACTGCACACGGGAAAACACTGCGTCCCACTGTAACATTTATAATATCTATATAGAGCACTGTATTTCATTAAAGATGTAGATGGCAAAAATATTCACATTTAAACTTCTTACAGAAAACCAATTACACTAAGTTAACAGAGGAAATGGCACAGAGGAAATTCTTGGGAGACTGATTCAGCTGAGGTTTTCTCTTTAAAATACAGTTTAGAGAAGGAATGAAAGGGATCTCAGGTATATTTTCCATTTGAAGGCTATGCTTTTCAATCTGTGTTACGTGGTTCATGGTAGAGTGGGTGCTTTGGGTGAAATAAGTGAATCATGCCAATTAATTTCTTATGAATAAATGTGTACATCAAAAAACTGGAATTGCTGCACACGCCTGGCCAGATCGGTGAAATGGCCAAGGAGAAAGTGATCACCTGTGCCCTCATCTTGAGAGATGGCTCCCCATCAAAAGGCCCCATGTAGATAAGCTGACAGGGTCCACCCTGGGCCTGGGGACGCCATCGCCGAGCCTCCTTCCAGCCCCAATCTCTCACTTCTACCATGGAGATGGAGAGTAGCCAAGAAGAAGAATTATGCTTAATATTTATAAGTTGAACTACAGAATAATGGGAACCATAGTGGGTGGGAGTGTTTGGTGAGTAACCTTCCGGCTGCCTCCCCTAACACGAGCTCACAGATACACACACATATTCAGTATGCAAAATGGAAGTGTAATGAACTGGGATTCGTCACTCTTCTACTGTGTTCCTCAAGGCAGAGTTCACAGGCCCAGGGAGACTCCTACCAATGCTCAAGACCTGGGTGTCACCGCTTTCAGTGCACACGGACACCTGCTCCTCAGGGCAAATAAGAAACATAAATGTAAGAGGATTAGTATTTCTGGAAAATACGTGCCAACTCTGTCCACTTTCTAACATTACTTATTTATGGCCTATTTGTATCAAATAGTGTTTTCAAGAGAATTATAGTACATAAAAAGAGGAGAAACCAGTGTCAAAATACTATCATGCATGTCCAAGTCAGGCAGCCACGATTTCAGTACTGGTTAGAATTAACAGTGACCATCACAGACTCAAAACTGCAACGACGTCCTCTGGGGAAACTACCGCGATCGCTCTACCCTCTGGGGAGACGGAGGCGCCGAGGCTGGGAAGGTAACAATGCTGCCTGCACCTTGTTTCTGCTGGACGAGGGAGGGACTGGTGGGGCCCATGGGAGCCAGGAAGGACCGGGCAGGGTGGCAGCAGGGGTTAAGGGCTGCGGCAGTGCCCCTGGCCGGGAAGCAGCTCTGAATACCAACTGACAAAGGAAGGGTGCTGACAGACGGGGTTCCTCACACCCCGACAGAGCTCCTTTGGTGTCACTTGCTGTCTTTTAAACAAAAGGAAAGCAAGTGCGTTAACTGAATGTCCCTGCGGAGTTCAGGTGTAGCGAATCCTACAAACAGAAGTGGAGGAAGTTTTCTCCATCTCACTCCTGGGTGAAAGGGGTGTGGGGCGCTTCCCACGGCTGGGGGACACAATGGATGGATGAGTCTTCTGGCAACAGAGAAATCTTAACCTCGGATTCTTGACTGTAAAACTCCTATTCCTCAGCAACAGAGGCCAAGCTGCCACATTCTTACAGGGACACTGATTCTCCTACAAAATGTGTGGCCCTCAGGTCAATGGTGTCGGCGGCCACTCTCCCCGATGGTGGGGGTGGAGACAGCTGGTTAAGTCAGGTACAGCTCGGAAAGAATGACGTGCATGTCCGACTGCAGTAAGGGCAGAGTAAAAAGAATTCATGTTTTCACCTATCGTTTACGAGTGTATTTCAAGTTCAATGTAGGCAAGAATTGCTGATATTACTTATCAATGTGAAGTGAGACGTGTAAAACTAATCCTAGGAATAGGCAGGACATATCAAGACCAACACAAACATATTGATAGAGATGGAAAACATAAGAGAAATAGGCTAAATGTTCTTATCATACGAAAAAATAGGTTAAATGATCCAAAACCTAAACAAAACTTAGTACAGATATTCAGTACAAGAGAAAAGTATTTGGATACCAAAAGTAAGCATTTTTATATTTTAGTTTCCTTGAATAAAATTTTCTCCTCAAAAATAATTTTTCAACTATTTCAGGAAAATTTAAAACATCTGAAATAGCCGTTTTAAATCTGGGTTCCCAGAATGAAAAAGAAATAAATACTTATGGTGAACTGATTGCTATATCTTAAAAACAAACAAAAAATTCTACCTTTCTGACCAAACATGTTAGAATTAATGGGGCCCATAGTACCTTCATATTCTAGGTTTACCCCCAAAATAAGGGCAAGTAAAATCAAGTCTGTGATTCTTTGTGATCAGAAACAGTATCTTCTCAGAAGGCAAATAAAAGCAACTAGAGATCAGCAATGCAGAAGAGTCAATAAAATGTCTAAAATTCTAGCACTGTGAGGTTACACATGTAAGGTTATACAAGAGCGATTTCTGTGGCACTGTCATGAAAAGCGGCGGCTGCAGCTGGTCGTGGTAAGTCAGGTGCGCACAGAGTCACCGCAGTTACTGGTCTGATGGACACCTCGTCACCTGAATCGTCCACCACAGGCCTCTGGAGCCTGATACACGCGGACCAGCTTTGATCCCTTTCCTCACACTTTTAACCTGCAACATAAACTTGATCCCGATTCTTTTTTCCCCCTTGAACGGCTCTGCGTGGCATCCCTGTCATACACAGGGGAAATCTGTACTTCTAAGGGGGAATAAATTATTACGGATTCAGGGAAATAAGCTACGTGGAATCACACTGGCAAGTGCCTGGCTGAATTTGCACCTAGAGACCAGGAGCCCCGGGAAAGAGAAGATTCCTCTAAAGCGAGGCTGAACCGTGCTCTCCAAGGTCTCTGGAGTCTGGCTGTGGGGCTGGTTTCAGCAGCAGCTGTTCTGCGTCACAGCTGAAACACAAAGGATCACCAGGTTACCTGTCAGAGTCTCGAGTTAGGGTCTTCGCATTTTTTACTATGACTCTGGTGTCTGTACATACAATGAAACACAACCTAGAGATGTGGAAAGTAGAGAGCCAGCTGCTTTGTTAAGGAAGTTTTTAAAGTACTTCTTCACTCTTTGTGAACGGTCAGTACACAGTGTCACTGAACTCAGCGGCTGGAAGAAGCTACGCAACTACTGGCATTTGCTTTGGAATACAAGCCAGCGCTGGCTGCCAGGGTGGAGGGGCAGAAGGGACAGGGCCCCCACTGCCAGCAGGATCTTGGGGTAGAAGCGGCAGCGTCCTTGCAGTCCTTGGGTGTCCCAGTAACTCTTTCTCCACCTGTGCTCAGGGGCTCGTCCCTTCTGCAGCATCTGCTGGCAGCGTCTGCGTGCCTACATCACAGGAAGCCTGAATCACAGTCCGCTACCGTGTCACACGGGCAAGTCACAGAACATCGACCTTGAGGAGGCCTGGTAAAGAGCCACAGATTCGAGCCCGTGGTTTCATGATCACTTCTGGGCTTAATGTGCTAAAGAGAAAACGCGCTGTTAAAAACATGACAACCCCCATCACTTTACTGCTGTGGTCTGGGTCATCTGAGCTAACTGATGATTTCTATGTCATCTAAGACAGACAAACCGAGAACTCCATGTAGAGCAGCTACTGCAGGAACACACTGTGTGCGGCCCTAGTGACGCTTCTGTTCAAGTGTTTTCTTTCCTCAAAGAAACAGTACAAAAATACCTTTTCCTGAAGGTGACCGACACCTGGCTGGCAGAGACGTGCGCACGAAGACACACCTCCTCCCCGTTCCTGAGACAGCACACTGAGGGTTCACAGGATGACGTGCATCAGACACAATTTAATGAAAGCTCTCAAATAAGCGATTTTATTCCTATCCATGATCGCAGACATTTACAAAACCATAACATCTGAGTTCACCTTAAAAAATAACTTATATAAAGCAGTGATATACACAGCACAAAATAGTTCAAGGAGGGGGCAGGAGCAACTTTTAATAATTAAAATGTAAACGTGAAAAAAAGAATGGAATAAAAGTCCCTACTTATTTCTACGTAAGATGTCATGTCATATTTTACAATGTCCTGTGGGCCGGTGCGTGTGTGCGTGTATGTCCGTGTGACACCCGCATATACGATACACCCTCTGCCCACACGTATACATACACAGATAATTATTTGCAGTTCGGTCTCAGGCAATTCTACTGTGCCGCTCCGTACAGTTGTTTGAATCGTGTTTGGACCCGCTTTCTTCACAAAAAGGGGAGAGAGCAGGAAATAAACGGGTTGGCTTGGTGCGACTGAGATCTGCTCACTGTACACTGCGATGAGGAAGGTTCTCCCGGAAGGACGGGTCGGCGGAGGGCGACTCCGGCGTTTCCAGGAGGGGCCTCGGGACGCGTCACACGCTCATTGTCATGCTCGGGGAGTACTGCGAGGAAAGAGGAATCGCGTTTTAGCAGCAGCTCTTTCACAACCACTCGGGTTCTTCCTGACGCAAGGGTGGTGAATTCTGTGCATGCCCCACCTCCCCACGACGAGCGTAACCACTGCGCTCTGCAAATGCCGACTGCTAAATACCTCATTTTAAACAAAGGAAATGGGTTAAAAGAGCACCTCGGGGTTTTGGCAGGATTCAACACACAGCCCTGAAAACTGCATCTTACCGGGTCCGCACAAAGTGCTCAGTAAATGCTAGGTGAAGAGCGGAGAGAATCGAAACAAACCCGACCCCCAGCTGCTCCGAGATGTTGCCCTTGCACGTTTAGGGTCCTGAGCGTCTGCTTTACGTGCTGCTAACCTCAAGCCGCGGTTGTTTTGGGTGAGAGCAGGGACCAGGCTTAACGGCAGCTTCATGAAGCTGACAAGTGTCACCAGGCTCTCAGGCATTGGAAAAAGTGGTAGCAAAAATGGCTCGAAAGCAATGCAGAGCAGTTATTTTGCAGATGGTGCCAGTCTGGCTCCAGGCTGTGGTCGGACTGCAGCAGCTCATCCCGGCAGAACCTCCTAGGGCAACGCGTGGGCCGCACAGCTGAGCAACTAAGCTCTTAACGTGATTTGATTTTAATTTATTCACATTTATTTATCCACATACATAGTGGCCACCATTTTCCCCATCTTTTACAGAGTTTTAAAACTTTGATGAGTGCACGTCTGCAGCACACAAGGATCACATTCCTCCTGGGGGTGGGGCTCGCACACAGCGCATCTCCGTTCTTTTCTCATCCCCTTCCGCTCCACCCTCTCCGTCTCCTGGTCTCTTTTCCTGTTGTGAAGGTGGCCGCCACTTCGGACAGCAGAGCTCCAGATCTCCAAGCTGTGAGGAGAGGCAGCCGGCCCCAAAGGGCAGCGGACCCCGTATAAAACACGTTCCGTGTTAAAATGTGTCTGTGGTGCTGAGCACTGGAAATGCTTTATTGGAGCCCGTGGACACCCGAGCACAAGGTGAGGCCCCTGACCATGCTGTTGGTGACAGTGCCCCTTGGAGAGAGTCGCCGTGGTCCAGGTCTGGGTGATTCACGCCATGCACAGGCTTAGTTAGGACAGGGACCGTCCTGGGGAGGAAGTGCAGTGTGCTGGGTGGCGGTGCTGGACACCAACCAGCTGACGAGGGCTATAGAGCAAGGCAGCAGGCAGGACGAGTCTCTGTGCGTGACGAGGGGCGTCCCGGGGCAGCAGAGCTGGTGACGTCCTGGCCACATGCACCCCAAGAATGCGCCGCCCCGGGCAGAGGAGGACGACGGGGCCACAGGGAGCTGCTGGTCCTTAGACCTGGCCCACATCGAGGAAGTCACACCTGGCGATCACTTCATCGCTGACAGTTTTGCTTCAGTACGAGGAAGCTGAGCATGTAGCTGCGCTGACTCCTCTGCTGGATAACAGTGAACACACAGGGTGTGAAAAGGGGAGGCTGAGCCAGAATCTCGGCATTCTGGGGGCCGAGGTGGGACTGCAAGTTGCAGTCAAGCCTGGGCAACTAAGGGAGACCCTACCTCAAAATAACTGTAATGATAATTTTAAAAAGGGCTGGAGACGCCGCTCAGTGCAAAGGCCTGAGGTTTCATCCTCATAAGGGGTGGGAGATGCTGAGCAGTGAAAGAAGGGCCAGTCTGAAGACAAACTTCTTTCCCTTCTTGATCACAGCGGCAAAAGTGCAAAGCAAAGCAACACCCCAACATCTGCAGATGGGGCTGCTGGCCGGGGCTCCCCGGCCCCTGCTGGATGGAGGGGAATTAACCCCATTTCCTCCCAGGCACCCTGCACACGAACAGCAGAAATCACCTGGCAGGCGCCAGTGAGTCACCCACAGTCTCTGACAAGACAGAGTCGTACTCTGATAATTCCCTTTCAAAAGGGACAAGAATAAGCAACAAGAAAATACATAGATATGTGTGCATGCACCAGCTCCCCATGAACGCAGTCATCCTGCACTGCAAATGTGTACTCACGCAAACTTTATAGATTAAAGAGAGAGGTAGAAAATATCAGAGGATACGGGAAAACATCTCCGGCTGCGGTGTTCCTCCCGGCTGGCCTGTGAGTCTCTGCCTCCGCGGAGGGCAAGACGGCTCCCTGGGCCCTGTCAGCAGCATTACTGCTTGGGTTGGCGGAAACACGAACTGCTAAAGATGTTACTTTAAACTTGCTCAGGTGATGGTTTTAAATTTTCATTAGCACCGTTTGCAGTGCGTTTGATCACGCGGGTCGTGGTGGGCTGGCACATGTGATGTGTACTCTGAGATGGCCGCTTGGCTGTGCGTATGTGATCTCCCTGTCACACTGGGCGTGTGCACATGCATCGGAGATGTCCACCGACTCTCTGGACAATGCGTATAAACTCCTCAAGAACCTGAGTTCTTAGTACATTTCCACGTCTCGCGTCTTTATTTTATTTTCTTAACGAAAAATAAGGAACAGTTCTGCCACTCTAGACGAAGTGAAATATATGTGGTGCTTATGTGACTCCACAGAAACCCTGGGGTTGATGTGACTTCTCAAGCACAGCGGAACTCAGGGGCGGGGTGGGCATCGACCAGCCACACCATGTTTCTCAGTCCTGTCGGATACTAAGATTTTAATAGTACTTGTGCTCAGCTGATTAAAGATCAACATCATAGGAAAAATATTTCTCTAAAGTAATTCAGGAAATCAGATCAAGTGATTCTTCCCTTGAAAAGCACAAAGATCTGTTTTCTGAACTTAACCATTTTGGATGCTGTGCTTTCAGAAACATGCTACGGAGTTGGACACTAGAGCGCATCCTTGTTTTCTGAACTAAAAGACCTTGCTTGTGAGCCCGGCCCAGGAGGCTGGGTCCCGGGGCCTCCTTGGAGCCCGTCCTGCGCTGTCCAGCGTGCTGGTCCTGTGACGCCGTGACCTTGGGCTGGGCGTTTGCTTCTGTGTCCCAGAGGAAGCTGCACGCACTCTGCCCATGCACACGGGCTCTGTCCAGGCTGCTCCCGGGGTGTAGCTTCAGGTGAGGAGCAGCAAGCCCTGCCATGCAGACTGCTCGAAAGCACGTGCCTCGCAGAGCGCTGTACGTTAGCATCTGCGTTTGCATTTACTGGAAACGGTTTTCTTTCCGAGTGCACTGAACAGTTCTGTGTTTCCTTGATTACAGTCACTACAGGTGACACCTGGCTTAGCTATGCAAAGCCTCTGGTCGGCCAGCCGAAGTCACTTGGTCTTTCTTCCTCTCTCCTCTCACGGAACAGGTCTACAGAGAACTGTGTGGGGATGTGACACAGTGCTGCCGCGACAGCAGCCATGCACAGGTCAGCTCTTCCGGCCATGCGGACAGCCGGGGGCAGTGTCAGGGCCGGCTGGGGCTGTTCACCTGCTGCTGGGCACCTTTCCTTTTGTGACTTCACTGCTGTGGGCCAGAGAGAGGAGGCATGAGGAGCAGGGCCCCTCCACTCTCAACTCTGCGGCGGCCGGCTCAGGGGTGGAGGCCTGGCCAGGTGGGAAGCCCTGCCTGTCGTTGCTAAGGCATACACACGCAGGAGCACCTGTCCTTTCTCTGGGCGGCCGCACAGGCTGGCTGGGCCTGAAGCGGCAGGAGGGTGTCCCTTCCGTGGGAGTTCCCCGGGTCCTGCTGCATCCAAGGGACTCTGCTCCTGAGGCTGACCTTGAATCCACATCCCTGCTCCAACCCTGCCAGACACAGCAGTCACATAACAGCTGCTGGGGGGGTGGTGGCCACAGGTCCCTCTTGTCGTAAAGTTAAAGGCACGTGGAACCTGCTTCAAAAGGGTTTCTTAAACCACTTTTCACCATTTCTGCTTACTTTTAAAATACATGGCTTATATCTATGGCTTTTGTTTTAATTTTTTATTTTATGCTTTAAATTGACACAGAAAATCGTACCTATTTATGGAGTGCGAGGTGAAGGTCCCACACCTAGCTACAAGGCAATGTTCAGTCCAGGAAAACGCATCTCCCGCCTCAAACGCTGCCATTGCTCTATGGTGAACGCCCCCAAATCCCTTCCGGTTTTGTTTTCCGAGGAACACAGTGCAGTGTCACTCTCAGTGACCCTGCCACGTGCCGCACATCAGCCCTCATCTCTCCTGTGTCACTGGACTGTGGTACCCACGGCCAGCCTTCCCTGCCCCTGTCTCCCTGCTCTGGCGGTCAGCATTCTACTCCCAGCTCCAGGTGCTTACTGATTTTTATGTCGCACCTGTGAGTGAGGTCAGGCCAGGCTCCTCTCCCTGTGCTTGTCTCATTTCGCTTAACACAATGCCTTCCAGTTGCATCCATATTGCAGTAATAGGGTTCTGGCCTCTCTTATGGCTGAATAGTATTTCATCGTGGATGTGAGTGTGTAGGTGTACATTCTCATGCATTCCACATTTTCTTTATTGTGTGTGAGCTGGTGGACCCTTAGGCTGATTTCCATTTTTTTCTATCTTAACTATTTATCATATACATATACATACATTGTTTCGGCTTCTCACACTAATGAGAATATGATGTTTACACATGTGTGTCCTATTTATTTCACTTATGAGTATGGTCCCAAGTTGTATCCATTTACCTATAAAAGTTTATCTTTATGGCTGAGTAGTAGCCTATTGCATAAGAATATCACATCTTTTTTATCCATTCCTCAGTTGTTGGACATTTAGGTTGCTTTCAAGATCTGGCTATTACAAATTGTGCTGCTATAAATATGGGTATACATATATTGCTGTGGTATGATGTTTTTAATTCTTTTGGGAAGATACCCAGAAGGGGAATAGCTGGGTCGAATGGGACCTCTAGTCCTAGTTTTTTGAAGAATCTCTACATTGATTTCCACAGTGGTTGCACTGGTCTGCATTCCCACTAACAGTGGAGAAGTGTTCCTTTTTCCCCACAGCCTCTCCAGCATTTGTTATTGCTTGATTATAGCTATTCTTTCTGGGGTGAGATGGATTTTTAGGGTTGCTTTAATTTGCATCTGTGAAATGATCAGTGATGTTGAACATTTTTTTACATATTTATTTGCTGTTTATATTTCTTCATCTGAGAAGCAATTTTTGGATTGGGTCTTTAAATCTGGGGGGACTGATTTTTGTGAGTTCTTTACATGTTCTTGATTGTAATCCTTTGTCTGAAGAACAGTTGGCAAGCATTTTCTGCCAGGTTATGGGTTGTCTCTTCACTCTGTTGGTGGGTTCTCTTGCTCTGCAAAAGCTTTTCAGTCTTTGTGATAGTTCCTGTGCAATCTGGGTTTTGTTCATAAAGTCTCTGCCTACACCTATGTCTTCAAGAGTTATACCTACTCTATCTTCCAGTACATTTAATGTTTCTGTTTTAATATTAAGGTATTTCATCCATTCTGATTTTAGCTTGATACATGGCGAAAGATATGGGTGCAGTTTTAATCTTTGGCATGCATAGAGCTACTTTTTCCAGCACCATTAAAGAGGCTATCTTTCTTCCAGTGAATGTGTTTGGCACCTTTGACAAAGATAAGGTGGCTTTAGTGTGTCTGGAGTTGTTTCTGCATCTTCTAATCTGTTCCATTAATCTTTGGGTCTGTTTTTTGGCTAGTACCACAGCTTTTAATCACGGTAGCTTTATAGTATAATTTCAAGTCAGGGATTGTGATGTCCCCTGTCTTGTCTTTGTTGCCCAGGATTACCTTTGCTATTCTTGGTCACTTCTGGTTCCAGATGAATTTTTGGATTGCTTTCTCTAATTCTGTGAGATATGCTATTGGAATTTTGATTGGGATTGCATTGTACAACAGTTTTGGAAGTATGGCCATTTTCACTATATTGGTTTTTCCTACCCAAGAGCATGGGATATCTCTCCATTTTCTAATATCCTCTTCAATCTCCTTTCTCGGAGTACTGTAAATTTCAATATAGAGGTCTTCTACATCCATTGTTAGATTGCTTCCTAGGTATTTCATTTTTTTGGGTGCTATTGTAAAAGGTACTGTTTCCCTGATTTCTCTCTCAGTGAGTCTGTTATTCATGCACAAGAAGGTTAGTGATTCTTTACTTTGTAACCAGGTAAGTTACTGAATCTGCTTATTAAATCTAGAAGTTTTTTGGTGGAGTTTTTGGGGTCTTCTAAGTAGAGTATCATGTCATATGTAAATAACGATAGTTTAACTTCTTCCTTTCCTATCTGTATTCCTTTTATTTCTTTCTCTTGTCTAATTGCTCCAGATAATGTTTCCAGGACTATCCTGAATGAGAATGGAGACAGTGAACATCCTTGTCTTGTTCCTGATTTTAGAGAGAAAGCTTTCAGTTTTGGTCCATTTAGTATGATGTTGGCTGTTGGTTTGTCATAGATGGATTTTATCAGATTGAGATAAAAACTTTCCATTCCAATTTTCTGTAGGGTTTTTTAAAATCATGAATGGGTGCTGGACTTTGTCAAAATCTTTTTCTGCACCTATAGAGATGATCATATGATTTTTGTCCTTTGCTCTGTTAATATGATGTATTACATTTATGGATTTATGTATGCTGAACCATCCCTGCATCCCTGGGATGAATCCCACTTGATCATGGTGTATACTCTTCTTGATGATTTGCTGCAGTCTGTTTGCCAGTATCTTATTGAGGATTTTTGCATCAGTGTTCATTAGGGAGATTGGCCTGTAATTCTCTTTCTTGGTTGGGTCCTTCTCTGGTTTTGGTATCAGGGTAATGCTTTGCTTCCAGGAATGAATTTGCAAGTATTGCTTCCTGTTCAATTTCATTAAAGAGTTTGAGAAGTAGTGGTGTTAGATCTTCTCTAAATTTCTTGTAGAATTTAGCAGTGAATCTGTCAGGACCTGGGCTTTTCTTTGTTGACAGGTTTTTTAATTACATCTTTGATTTCATTTATTGATACTGGTTAAGATTTTTGTATCTTCTTCATTCAGCTTTGATAATTCATATGTATCTAGGAATCTGTCCATTTCTTCTGTGTTTTCCATCTTATTAGAATACAAGTTTTCAAAGTAGGTGTAGATGATTTTCTGCATTTCTTCAGGGTCTGCTGCGATTTTACCCTTTTCATTCCTAATTGCATGGATTTGAGTCTTTTCTTTCCTTATTTTTGATAAGGTGGGCTAAGGGTTTGTCAATTTTATTTAATCTTTCAAAAAATCAATTCTTTGATTCACTGATTCTTTGTACTGTTTTTTTAGTCTCCAGTGTATTGACTTCTGCTTTGATCTTTATAATTTCCTCCCTTGTATAAGCTTTTGGTTTAGCCTGCTCTTCTTTTTCTAGAAGTTTGAGGTTCAACATTAAGTTGTTCATATAAGCTTGCTCTGTTTTCCTGATATGGGTATTTACTGCTATAAATTTCCCTCTTAAGACTGCTTTCATTGTGTCCCACAAGTTCTGGTATGTTGTACTGTCATTATCATTTAACTGTAAAAACTGTCTAATTTCTCCTATAATTTCATCTGTGACCCACTGGTTGTACAGTAGGGTGCTATTTAATTTCCATGTGTTTATGAAGTTTTTGTGGTTTCCTTTGGCACGGATTTTCAATTTCATTGCACTGTGGTCTGATAGTATACATGGGATAATTTCAATTCCTTTGCATTTACTTAAGTATGTTCTATGAACCAGTATATGGTCTGTTTTGGGAGAATGTCTTATGTGCAGCTGAGAAGAGTGTGTATTCTGATGTTGTGGGGTGAAACATTCTGTAGACATCTACTAAGTCTGTTTATTCAAAAGTTTGATTTAGTTCTAATACTTCATTATTGATTTTTTTGTCTAGTTGATCTGTCTTTCTGTGACAGTGGGGTATTGAGGTCCCCCAGTACAATTGTATTAGGTCTTATTTGATTTTTCATGTCCATTAGTAATTGTTTTATATAGTTTGGTGCACTGGTATTTGTTGTATATATATTTATGATTGTTATTTCTTCCTCTTGGATTGTTCCTTTTATGAGGATGTAGTGACCTTCTTTATCTCTCTTAATCAGTCTTGGCTTGAAATTCATTTTGTCTGCAAATAGAATAGCTACCCCTGCTTTTTTGTGGGCTCTTGTCACATGGAGTATTGTTTTTCATCCTTTGACTTTCAGTCTATGAATTTCTTTTTTGAATTAAATGTGTTTCTTGTATGCAGCATATTGCTGGATCTTGCTTCTTGATCCATTCTGCCAGTCTGTGTCTGTTGACTGGTGAATTAAGACCATTAATGATGATGGTTATAACTGAAATGTATTGACTTATCCTTGTCATGTTATTTTCCTGTTGTTGGTTCTCTCCCTTTTTTTCCCCCTTCCTCTAATTGTCTGCCTTCCCTAGTGGATTCCTTCTATTGGGGTTAATGGAGCCACAGTCATTATCTCTTTCTAGAATGTCCTTCAGAACATTTTAAAGTGCTGGTTTGGTGGTCATAAATTTCCTCAGATGTTCTTTGTCATAGAAGTATCTTGTTTCTCCAACAATTTTGAAAGATAATTTTGCAGGGTACATCAATCTGAGTTGAAAGTTCTTTTCCTTTAGAACTTAAGAGTACTTCACTCCAAGCTCTCCTTGACTTGAGCGTTTGTGCTGAGAAGTCAGCTATGATTCTGATGGGCTTTCCTTTATAGGTGATTTGTTTCTTTTCTCTAACAGCTTTTAGGATTCTATTCTTATGCTGAATTTCTAGAATCTTGACTATGATATGCCTGGCTATAGATTTATTTTTTTGATCATTGCTAATTGGATTTCTATATTTCTCATTTATCTATATGTCAAATCTTTTTCTCTACCAGGAAAGTTTTCTGTCATTATGTCTGCAAACATTTTTTAATGTCATTTGTGGTATCTCCTGCTTGTTCATTGACTTCAATCAATATCATGTTATCTCCTTTGTTTCACCTAGCAGCCACTGGATTGATTTCTCATGGTTCCTTGCTAGTTTTAAGAAATCTTTCTTTTCCTGGTCATTAACTACAAGCCTGTCTTCAATATCTGAGATCCTGTCCTCACACTGGCCTAATTTGCTTGAAATACTTTCAATGGAGTTTTTAATTCTCCTGGATATCTGCTTGAATCTGCGTTATGGACTCCATTTCTTTCCTATGCTGAGCTTCCATGATTTTCTTAAGCTTATTTATTATTTATTTATTTATTTTGCCTGTGTCTGCTCTATCATCGCTAAGCATGGCATGTATTTTGGTAATCTCTGTAGTCATCTGAGAGATGATTTTGGATTTCATTTTTCCCAGAGCCTCATTCAGTCACTTTGTTGTTTCTACTTCAGAGAGACCCAGCAGGGGGTTTCAGATTGTGCCACCTCACTGTCCCCTGGATTTGCCTTTGCTGAACTGAATGTCTGGGGTTGCATTTTGCTTAAGTGTCTTCTCATTTTATTTTCTCTCTTTTTTTTTTAGTTTAATTTCTGTGGTGATGCTTGTAAGTGGCCTATGGCGGGTTGCTTTATTGGTAGTATTTAGGACCCTGAGGTGATGATTACTTCTCTGAGGTATCTTCCAGGTGTACCTGGTTTTTGGGTTGTGAGTCTGTTGGAAGACCTGACCTCTTCAGTTTGTTGGAGATGGGAAGCTGTCGCTTGTTTGGCCCAGTCCCTGGTTCTTTGGCACTGTGCCACCATATTTTCGTGACCCTTGGTTAATCTCAGTCATGGAATACCAGGACCAACAGCGCCAGCCAGTGCAGTCCTCCATGTTCGCTGCTCCCTTCCACTGCCACGTCTCTCAGCAGAGGCCTCTGGGGTCACCAGCCGTCACCATCACCGTGTGTCCCTAGGTTTGAATAGCTCCTCTTGTGCAGTGAGTCCCATCTCAGGGCAAAGGCACCAATAGCTCTTGCCTTCTTCTTTGTTGAAGTTTTTCTTTTCCCTCTTTCTGTGGGATTTAATTCACACTTCAGATTCTTCCTGAGTCCAGGGGACCCACTCCCTTTCTTCTTGTCTTCCTCACATATTCCAGTGTCTGGACGGTGACTCTCAGAGAGGCTGTTGTCTCTCCTGCTTACCACTCCGCCATCTTCCCAGAAGCGTCTGACTTCCTTTTAGCTACTGTGTATGGTGTAGTACAGCACTGCCATTCTGAAAGGTGTTTTTGTTGGTTATGTGAGCACCTGTCTTTCTTACTGGGCTACATGCTTTCGGGACAGGTATGTGCTGTGTTTATCTCAAAAAACCTCATCCTTAACCTAGTGCTTTGGTTTCAGCAGGCTCAGCAAATGCTGAACTGAACTGATTTACCTTATGCCTCATTGGGTATTATACCATGTTGTTGTTGGAAGAATTACAAAAATGAAAATAAACATCTCTAATTAGATGAAGTACTATAGGAAAATGACTAACTCATCCAGTGTTGCAGTAAACCCATGAAAGAACCACGATTCAAAGCATAATTCCTATATTGTGAGCATCATTAAAACTATGTAGTTTCTCATGTTTTTCCTATTTCTTCATCACTGACAGCTAAGCCCTTGATTTACCAAATGACTATACATTTTCTCTGTCCTCACTACTTATATATACCTTGCAAATAAACTGAAGTGCAACAGTCTTTCCCGGGTTTAACAGAGATAAAATGTCAAGGCAGGAAATGTCACATTCCTCAGAGGCTGTAGGATGTGACCAAGAAGTAAAAGAAACCGCGGTACATGCTTGGGAAGGGTGCTTTTAAAGTTCGACAAGTGTTCTAGTGTGAAATAGCAGTGTAAAAACCACTGCTGTCTGCTTGAACTCCTTGTCTCCTAGTCCTTCCGGCACCCACCATACCACCAAGGCATGAGATACGCATCCTGGGCTGTTTGCTGAATGAATGGATGGATGGATGAATGAATTTCTCTGCTTCACTTCTGGCCCTGCCCACTTCTACAGAAGTATAGGAAGTGACTCCTTTGGCCTAGCACAGTCACCACACCGGGCAATGGCATGGGCCCCATCTCAGCTGAGTGACTGCCACCATGGCTGGCAGGCCAGCGCCACCACGTGTGTGAAGAGGCGGCGTGCTTAGAGACCATCTTCACAGACCGCAGACAGTGCAGAGGACAGGGCTGGCGTTGGGAGGGCAGGTGACACTCAGTGACACAGTGACTTGTGGGAGTGATCAGTCAGGCGGCCCATTTATGTCAGATCCTCAGCTGGGGACGCTTGCCAGGCAGAAACTATTATTACTGTTTTTGTAACTGCGCACAGGAGTACTTCAGAAAAAGGTTATTTAAAATTTTTTTTTTTACAAAGAAATTCTACTTAAAGTGTCTTCTAACTTTTAAAAGATCATAACGGCTTTATGCGTTTACTCAAATAGAAAACCTTCAGAAATAAAATGCAGACGTAATAACACGGCCGAGGAAATACTTACACTCTCGCTCTGAAAAGGGTTTAAGAAGTTGCCCCCCATCTCGCTGTCGTCCCTCGGAGTGCCCGGCTGATTGCTCAGGCTCATATTATTGGGTGAGTTCTGTAAACAACATTTGGAAAGGAAGGCGTTGGTGAAGATTTTAATTTCCCCCGGCATCGCACTGTTTCAAGCCCCAAACCCAGGGAGAGCAAGCAGACTTACAGCGCTAATCTTAGGCCTCCATCATGTATTACAGCTTGATCTTTGCACCTTGCCAGGTACTAATGCTTTCCCCAGTGACAATTAAACACCAAACATATAAAAAAATTCCCCAGATAACCTACCACAACTATTTTCCTAGTTTCAGAATAAATAAATATTCAATCTCCCACCCTCAGCTTATAGTTACAGAGCTCTGGAGAGTTTGAAAATGTTCCCAGTACAGCTCTGATGAAGAGAGTGTCTCCACGGATGAGACAGATAGATGGTAACTCCCTCGATAACCCTACTAAGCAAACTTGGAAAGGTCGCCGCTTTCATAAACATTTCCCTTTAATTCTTTGTGCATTTTACAGATCATACTATTTCAACTGTTTGTTGTTTTTTAATATGAATCCTAAGGAGAAAGGAAGATGGCGAATGCAGTTAAGAAGAGACACTTTAGGACTTGAGAATTCAAGCGTGGGCTTTCATAGGAAAAGGAGGCTGAAGAGAAAGCTACATTAAAATCTTTTCCTATCATCAGCTTAAAAGTAGATTTACTTTGAAACTTTCCTCTCAGACTAAGTGGCCACTAGGAGCAACCGACTCAGATGCGACGTTAGCAGGGCAGGGCTTTATAATCTGCCTCAACATGACAGCCTCATCCGGCCAGGCCAGGTGGGCAGCGGGAACCCGAGGGGCGCTGGCACACGGACAGGCCACGCAGCACCACAACCGTGTCAGGGGCTGGGGGGCTCTTCCAAGGTGCAGTTTATTGACTGGTGGGGAAAAAACCTTCAAGGGTAAGCATTTTTGTTATTTCAAAAGGAAAAAGACTAGGTTTTTTCCTAAACCACTGGCATTTCATAGTCTATTTTGGTGGGGGGTGGGGTGGGGGAGGGACGACCAGGAATTGAACTCAGGACCTCATGCTTGCCAGGCAGGTGCTGTGCCACTGAGCTAAACCTCTGGCCCCTTTATAGTCTATTCTGGAATAAGTTTTTAGATTTCTCTAAAAGACACATCCTGGAGGATTTTGATTCAACTAAAACAAGTCGTATCGTAGGCTTAGGCTTTGGTGGAAGAGTGAAGCCGAGGCAGGCGGATGAGGCGCCGGCAGGCAGGGGCCTCTGTCTTGCAGTGCACTGCAGGGAGGATGTGAGAGCGGAGCCTCCAAAGCCCGCAGAAGAGTCTCTCTGACTCTCTCTCACTCTCTGTCTTTTTGTCTCTCTGTCCCTCTGTCCTCCCTTCTCTCTTTCTCTGAAAAGTTACCCAAGTATATAGAAAAGCAACTGCACTTTGAAATCAATGTTGGTTAACTTGATTTACTTGAACATGTAAGTCAAATTTAACTAAACCCACTATTTTAGAATTCATCAAGGGATTAAATAATAAAGTATGCTTTGAAAACAGGAACCATGACACTGACTTAGCTCAACAAGGAAACCAGTCTTATAAAAATACTATAAGATTGACCTAACACCTGTATGTCTTTCTAGTAAAGGTAGATTTCTTTTTTTGTGTTGAGAGGAGAAGCTGGTAACATTGAGATGAAAATAATGACTAGAATGCGTGAAAATTTAAGAACACACTTAGATGTGGAAGCTTCCATACCGCCTGATAAATGCAAGAAATGCGCGCTTTCTGTTCTCGCGCCCTGTGGCCCCAAGCTGTCAAGGGGCTGAGGCGTTCACTGTGTCTGCCTACCAGCTGCTCTGCATCTCTCCTAGCCCTGCCATGCGTCCTTTCTTCACTCAGAGTTTGGAAAGATCAGCTGACTTTAAATCTGGTTCTTGACTCAAAGCATTGACTTAAAATCACTTAGCATTTGAAAGCGATATTGCACTTTCGACAGTTAAAAGACTTCCAGAGTCCTTCCGGTATTATTACTTCTGTTTCCCATGCACTCTCTTCCTAGCATGGGGGCCCAGCTGTCTGTTTTGCCTCAGGGTGGGGTGCAAAGGAAGGGGGTGCACAGAAGGGTGCTGTGAGGAAGATTAAAAGGGTACAGCACAAGAGCTAAGAATGTCAGACTTCTGCAACCTATTCCTATCCAGTTCTTTGGCTCACATTTGAAAAGCTAGAAGAGACAGAGACAAATGTTTTGGTTTGGTTTGGTTTTTACTTGAAGTATCCCCTGCAAAATGTGACTGCAACCAAAGAGCCTCACAACGAGGTGTCTTGGGCACAGTGCTGTCTGAGGTCCCCATGTGGCTTGCTGAAGGCACAGGCTGAAGAGCACACACGTCACTGGGGGACGGGTGCAGAGACCGCCCTGAGCAGGGGACCAGGGCCGTGGACAGCAGCCTTCTGTGTGCAGGGTCCCTCTACATGGCACCGCCCACCACGCACAAAGGAACCTGAGTTGTCAGAAAGGCAGTGCGGCTGCTTAGCACAGATGGAGGAAAAGGATCCCAAAAGAATACAGGCAAAGACTGCTTTTAGCTGCACTGCTCACATGAACTGTATTTCTTATTTCAGTGGATGTGTGCTTCATTCTGTACTCTAGGAATTTAGTTTACAATGTAGATAAGAGTTGGGCATATAGCTCAGTAGTATAAGCATCTGCCTGGCAAGTGCAAGGTCCTGAGTTTGATTCCTGGTACAAAAAAAAAAAAAGAATAAAGAGTAGTTAGGATTTTATGGATGCCACCCTCAAGGGATGCGCTGCACTCTACCACCCCTTCTTTGGGCTGGGAGAGCTCTGGCACTGCGGGGTCATCCATGAGTGTCTGTGTGAGGTCACATAAACAGTCAGCTTGTGAAGCCTCCTCGGCTGCTGTGCTTCCTTTTAGATGCTGTGGTCTCTAATCTTATCTTTTAAGCATTCCTTCATACCCTTCATATTCTCTGCTAATTAGTAAGTTGTCTCTTCCTCTATTCTTAAAAAGTGTCCCAAACATTTTAGAGCTCTTCAAAATTTCAAATTTTAGTCCATGGGGTCCTGCCTGGGTTCCGCCCAGTCACCCTGGAGCAGCATAGCAGCTGCAGCTCTGGGCCTGGCAGGAGCTGAAGGTGCACACTGCAAATTTCACCTAGCTGTGCAGCTTGGGACCTCGAGAGCAGCCTGGTAGGGACCTGCACCAATTCCACCATCAGCCCGGGACGTTTGGAGTGTCCCTGGGGTCCTGCCTGGGCCCCACCCAGCCACCACCCAGCAACAAAGCAGCCACAGTAGTAGTCTGGGGTGGAGCTGAAGGCATGCACTGTGAATTTCACCTAGCCTTGAAGCCTCTTAACCGTGCACATTGGATTCACCTGACACAGGGGAATACAGGGAAATGACAAAAAAACAGAGCAAAATGCAATCTTACACCTCCAGTCCATCCCAAACAAACCAAAGAGACATGGACATAGAAGAAAGTATAAGCCACACACCTGAAACTTCTGAAATGATAGCAACTGAAGTAAAGAAACAACTCCATGAAGCTTTAAGGGAACTGAGATTAGAAATGATTTCCCAGGTAAAACAAGAGATGATAAACGTAATGAAAGAAATGCTAAACACATCTAAAGAAGACATAGCTGGAAAAATAGAGGAGGCCTGCAAAAGGATGGAAACCTTGAATGAACAACACAAGAAAGAATCAGAATGCATGAAACAGATTCAAAGAGATATCCAGGAAATCAAGAATGCCATTGAAAGCTGGCAAAGCCACCTCAATGAATGGGAAGATAGATGTTTAGACCTCGAAGACATCACTATAGCTAGCAAGCAAGAAAGGAAACATCTTTTAAAAGTAACAAGGAATTAGGAAATAGCAATTCAGCAGTTGCAAGATGATGCAAAGAAAAACAATATAAGACTAATAGGTGTAAAGGAAAAAGAAGGAGATAACATTAATGTTATAAAAACACTATTTAAAAAAGTAATTGCTCAAAATTTCCCAAACATGGGAAAGGAGACTGACATACAGATAAGTGAAGCATATAGAACTCCAATTAGACATAACCAAAATAAATCAACACCCAAACATATAATAATCAGCATCCCAGAAATTCAACATAAGAACAGAATATTAAAAGCTGTGAGAGAAAAGAAACAAATCACCTATAAAGGAAAGCCCATCAGAATCACAGCAGACTTCTCAACACAAACAATCAAGTCAACAAGAGCAGGGAGTGAAGTATTTCAAGTCCTAAAGGAAAACAACTTCCAACCCAGACTGATGTACTCTGCAAAACTATCCTTCAAAATTGATGGAGAAATAAGATACTTCCATGACAAGAGCAGCTGAAGAGCTTCATGACCACCAAACCAACACTGCAAACAATACTGAAAGATACTCTAGATAGACATGAAAATAGCTACGATGTCAAGAAGATCAACAGAAGAAGAACACCAAGGAGGGCAAACAATTAAGTAGAGGGAAAAGGTAAAGAAACCACTGCAGAAAGATAACATGACTGAAACAAACCAGTGTATATCAGTTATAACCATTAATGTAAATGGTCTCAATTCACCAATCAAAAGAAACAGACTGGCAGAATGGATCAAGAAACAACATCCAACCATATGCTGTCTACAAGAAACCCATCTAACCCAAAAGGAAATTCATAGACTGAAAGTCAAAGGATGGAAAACAATACTTCATGCAACAGGAACCCCCCAAAAAAGCAGGGGTAGCTATTCTGTTTGTGGATGATGTGAACTTCAAACCAAGAATGGTCAAAAGAGATAAAGAAGGTCACTACACACTGGTTAGGGGAAAACTCCAAGAGGAAGAAATAGCAATTTTAAATATATATGCACCAAATATGGGAGCACCCAATTGTATAAAACAAATATTAATAGAAATGAAAAATCAAATGAGCAATAACACAATTATAACGGGAGACCTTAACACACCCTTGACACAAAGAGACAGATCAACTAGGCAGAAAATCAGCAAAGAAATAACAGAACTCAATCAAACCTGTGAACAAATAAATGGACCTGGTAGATGTCTACAGAGTTTTCCACCCAACAACATCAGAGTACACACTCCTCTCAGCTTCACATGGTACATTCTCTAGAATAGACCATATACTAGCCCATAGAACATGCTTAAGTAAATGCAAAGGAATCAAAATTGCCCCATGCATACTATCTGATCACAGTGCCATCAAACCAGAAATTAATGACAACAGAAACTTCAAAAACTCTGTGAACACATGGAAATTAAATAATACACTCCTGAACAATCAGTGGGTTGCAGAGGAAATTAAAGAAGAAATTAAACAATATCCACAAGCAAATGAAAATACAAATACAACTTACTGGAATCTGTGGGATGCAATGAAAGCAGTGCTCAGAGGGAAATTTATTGCGATGAATTCCCACATCCAGAAAATGGAATGAACACAAATAAACAAACTGATGTTATGCCTGGAACATCTAGAAAAAGAAGAGCAGGCCCAACCCAAAGCCAAAAGAAGGGAGGAAGTTATAAAGATCAGAGCAGAAATTGATGCAATTGAGACTAAGAAAACATACAAGGAATCAATGAATCAAAGAGCTGGTTCTTTGAAAGAATAAATAAAATTGATAAACCCTTAGCCAACCTTATTTAAAAAAGGAAAGAAAAAACTCAAATCCATGCAATAAGGAATGAAAAGGATGAAATCACTACAGACCCTGTGGAAATACAGAAGATCATCAATACCTACTTCAAAAATCTTTACTCTTATAGGTTTGATAACACCGATGAAATGGACAGATTTCTATGAACGTATCAATTGCCAAAGCTGGATCAAGAAGATGTAAAACTGCTGAATAACACAATTTCAGTTAATGAAATTGAAAATGTAATTAGAACCTTACCAACCAAGAAAAGTCCAGGTCTTGAAGGATTCACAGTTGAATTCTACAAGAAATTCAAGGAAGACTTAATGCCAACACTCCTCAAACTCTTTAACGAAATTGAAAGGGAAGCAATTCTCCCTAACTCATTCCTGGAAGCAAGTACTACCCTAATACCAAAACCAGAGAAAAACCCAACCAAAAAAGAGAACTACAGGCCAATCTCCCTAATGAACATCAATGCAAAAATCCTCAGTAAAATACCGGCAAACAGAATACAGCAAGTCATCAAGAAGATTATACACCATGACCAAGTGGGATTCATCACAGGAATGCAAGGATGGTTCAACATATGAAAATCAATAAATGTAATACACCATATCAACAGAATGAAAGATGAAAACCACATGGTCATTTCAATAGATGCAAAAAAGCTTTTGATAAAGTCCAATACTCACTCATGATAAAAACCCTACAGAAAATTGGAATGGATGGTCTTTACCTCAATCTGATAAAAGCCATCTATGACAAACCAACAGCCAGTATCACATTAAATGATTAAAAACAGAAAGCTTTCACTCTAAAATCAGGAACTAGACAAAGATGTACATGATCACCACTCCTATTCAATATAGTGCTGGAAACATTAGCCAGAGCAATTAGACAAGAGACAGAAATAAAAGGAATATCGATAGGAAAGGAAGAAATTAAATTATCACTATTTGCAGATGATACTTTACATAGAACACCCCATTGAAAAACAAAACTCCATTGAAAGACTTCTAGATGCCATAACCAAATTTAGTAATGTAGCTGGATACAAAGTCAGTACTCAAAAATCAATAGCATTCCTGTACACAAACAACAAACTCATTGAGAGAGAAATAAGAGAAACCACACTCTTCACAATAGCATCCAAAAAATTGAAATACTTAGGAATCAACCTAAAATAGGAAGCAAAGATCTATTCAATGAAAATTACAGTACTCTGAAAAAAGAAATCAAAGAGGATCTCAGAAAATGGAAAGACATTCCTTGTTCATGGATAGGAAGAACAAACATTGTGAAAATGGCCATTCTTTCAAAATTATTATGCAGATTTAATGCAATTCCCATCCAAATACCATTAGCATACCTCACAGATCTAGAGAAATCATTCTTAAAATTCATCTGGAACCACAAAAGACCTAGAATAGCAAAGGCACTTCTGGGCAGCAAGGGCAGGACAGGAGGCATCACAATCCCAGACTTGAAATTATACTACAAAGCCACTGTAATAAAATCAGCATGGTACTGGAATCAAAACAGACCTGAGGATCAATGGAATAGATTAGAAGATACAACCCCAACTACAAACACACTGAGCCACTTTATCTTTGACGAAGGGGCCAAACATGTTCACTGGAAGAAAGATAGCCTCTTTAATAAATGGTGTTGGAAAAACTGGCTTTCCATATGCTGAAAACTAAAACTAGACCCAAGCCCATCACCAGGCAGCAACTAAAGTCAAAGTGGATCAAAGATCTAAATATTAAAACAGAAACACTAAATCTGCTGGAAAACAAACTAGGTAGGAATCTTGAAGACATAGGGGTCGGTGGAGAATTCATGAACAAAAGTCAAACTCCATGGGAAACACTTCTCAGAATCAACAACTGGGATCTTGTCATGTTAAAAAATCTTTACATGTCAAAAGAAATCTCCAACAGACTGAAAAGAAAACCTACAAATTGGGAAAAAATCTTAGTCAACTGTCCTTCAGACATAGGTCTTCTATCTAGAACATATAAATAATTTTAAAAAATCAGGCCCTCGAAATTCAAAGACCCAATCCAAAAATGGGCATCTGAGATGAAAACACAGTTCTGAGCTGAGCAAATACGAGTGGCAAATAAATACATGAAAAAATGTTCAGCATCACTGGTCATTAGAGAAATGCAAATTAAAACAACTCCGAGATTCCACCTCATTCCAGAAAGAATGGCCAGGATCAAGAAAATCACCAATACCAAATGCTGGAGAGGCTATGGGGAAAAAGGAACCCTTCTCCATTGTTGGTGGGAGTGTAGACCCACCATCAGTCTGGAGGTTCCTCAATAAACTAGGATTGGAAGTACCGTTTGACCCAGCTAATCCACTTCTGGGCATATTCCCAGAAAAAGTGAAATCATACCATGGTGATATATGTGCACCCATGTTTATAGCAGCACAATTTGTAATAGCCAAATCTTGGAAGCAGCTCAAATGCCCATCAGTTGAGGAATGGATAAAAAAGATGTGGTACTTTTATACAATGGAGTACTATTCAGCTATAAAGAAGGATTACATTGAGGCTTTTATAGGTAAATGGATGCGACTTGAGACCATACTCATAAGTGAAATAAATCAAACTCACATGTGTCAACACCGCATCGTCTCCCTAGTGTAAGAAACCGAAATACTCAGTAAGATACAAAATCCCCGATAAATATGGGGAAAAGATTCTGACGTCCAATAATGCTTTTATTCTTTGATTTGACTGGTTTAAGTCTGTTTTCCACTATTTGATTGCAGTATGTGAGAAGATGTGAACAGCTTTTTTTGAAGAAAACAAAGGACATTAAGGTAGCCATTGTTGATTTCTTGTTGTCTGATTTGAAGTCCTGTAGTGCTTTCACTCTTTTGTTTCATCTGGTTTTATATTATTTTGTTTTGTTTGAGTTTATTGCCTGTGAATGTGTGAACAACCATTTCAAAGAAGGCAGGAGACCCTAGAGTAGCCATTGTTAATCTTCTATCGTTATGTTTTGAAGACCTGTATGGCTTGCAGTGTTTTGTTCTGAAATGCTTTGTTGGGTTTAACTCTGTTCTGTTCTGTTTTGTTTTGTTTTATTCTCTTTAAAATAAAAAATAAAATAAAATAAAATAAAATTTCAAATTTAAAATATTTCAAGTTAAGAAAGTGAGGAGCAACATTGCCTCTGCTATAGTTAAAGAAGTATCAACACCGTGAGCTGGGGAGGTCCACTTTGAATTGATTTTACACAGAAGGCCAGCACTGAGTTTTTCAGGGTGCTGTCTGGACTCTGATGCCAGCCATCTGCCCCAGGGCACAGCTAGGCTGAGCAGGGAGTTGGCCACCACTCTGGGAGGACGTGGACATGGCTGTCCTTAGTTCCCTTGAGAGGTCCTCACAGGAACCTAGGCTCTTAGGTCAGAGAGCTCCAGGTTCGCAAGCCTCACATCATTTACTAAACATGCTTTGATCACATCTTGCCTTCCT
>RJWT010008057.1:0-26788 GCA_004365215.1 Cuniculus paca
ATAAAATAGTCTGTGGAGGCCGATCATGTCTGTAATAATTGAACTGCAAATAGAAAAATCAGAAAAAATCCAGAAGAATGTAGAAAGGGCAGAGGGAGAGCCTGTGCATCCTCCTCTACCCTCCCACACCCCATCACCCCCGGCTCCAGAGACATTGGCTATGAGCGAGCAAGAAGGGAAAGTGCCTGTTGACTCCTCTGTGGCTGGGAAGAGAACAGGAGTATTCTTTAAAAGAATCTGCTTCAGGGAAGTTAACCTCTTAATTCAGGTACTTAAATGTTCTATCTTTTATGAAACCCTTGCCATGATTTGTTGAATAAATGAATTAGAGATCAGAAAGCCTGGGAAATGGGCGTATGAAACTTTGAGTATTGAGTTTATTCCTGGCTCTCAAGCTTCTGGAAGAACAGAAGTCTCTGAGGCAGGTGTCCAACCCCCAGGAGAAACCCTAAGTGCTGAGGCTTACATTTCAGGACAGGAAAGCGGTGTTGCAGAGGGCATGCACCCATCCACTCTCATTCTAGGTGTGGGCTAGTAAAGGCTGATGAGAATGAAAAAATTGCGAATGATCTGTAATCTCCTATTTTGTTGAGTTTCACTGAGAGATTGGAGACATAATTCATATTTGTGCAGAAGAGAAGGATCCTATACAATAGGGTGTTTCACTCCGCCAAAGGAGGCAACAAAGAGTTTACAGCCTCTCAACTGTATGTGAAGAGATTACCTTTGGTCAAAGAATATGCGCTTGGTCTTGTTTTGTTCTTTTCCTGAGGAAACGAGAAGTAAGAAGGAGATGAATGCTAAGGACCCAGTGTGCACAAGCGTAGGTAAAGTAGGGGATTTCTTCACACACAGGGACATTGACATGTTAGAGACAGTGGCAGTGGTGAGTCCAGATGTAGTGAGTAAAAATAGAAGATGCCTAATCAAACTTGAATTATAGGAAACAATGAGAAATGTTATAGTAAAAATACTTCCCATGCAGCGTTTGGAAGAAGATATATAACTGTGGTGAACGAGGAGTTTGAAGAACAAGAAAATGGCCATGCAGACCTTGCAGAGAAGAGAAGACCCAGCTTCTTCCAGAACACAGCGGCGTCGCTTCTCGGCCTTTTGGTTAAGATCAAGTGCAGGACACAGCAGCAGCGGCAGCTGGGTTGTGCCAGAGTCAGGCAATAAACAACGTGTGAGAGATGGCTTTCCATTGCCCAGTTCTGTGGCTTCCTTCCGGAACATCCAAGTGCACAGATACGGAGGATTGAATATGCTTGAATTCATCAGTTGTATATTTGCTCCAATGTGGAGGAAAAAGATAAGAACAAGGGAACTGCACCCGTTTTTGTGCGGTTACGATGAGCAGAGTGAGTACAGAAAATAGTGCCTCCACGAAGTTTGCATTTCTGCAGGTGAGGATGAGCTTGTTTTCATCTTGAAAATGTGTAGTAGGAAGAGATGAGAAGGAAATGAATTTGACCTTGAGAGGATCACAAAGATAAGAAAACAAATTTTACCTGCAAATAGTTCGAAGTCAGTGAGAATAAAGAGGAATCTATGAAAACGCACTAAAGGCGTGGGTGAGAGAAGAGTCATCAGAGGGTGGGGGAGGTAGTAGACCCACAGGTGTGACTGACGGATGGATTGCATCGGCCAGCAACTATGCCTCTCTTCTTTTGGATGTCGGGTCACGGGGAGAGACAGAAGCTGAGAATCGAAGGAGAAAAAGCTTTGACTTCCAATGTCTTCATTAGCAAGTGTCTTAAGGCACATAATTCTCACCCTGTGAGCATAAAATTAGATTTTCTAAGCAGATGGTCAACACCAACATTGTTTGACGCAGCTTATTAAGGATTGCCTCATCTAAACTTTACGAACTATTTCAGTGCTTCTTGATAGCATTAGCAATAACCCATTTTGCAAAATCTGTTTGTTTTTGTGGAACTCCCTTTCGTATTTTACTACATATTAGAAAATACTGAGGTGCAATTACAGCATGTGCAAACATACTCTATTTAAATCAAATTCTAGGAACTTTGGTCTATGCAATCAATATTAGTTGCACACAAATTATATCTCTTTTTCTATAGTATTGCTTAGATAGTATTTGGGCTCTCATTTGTTCTGCTCAGAGGAAGCATTTCCTGAGAATTTAGGAAAACTTGATCAAGATATTGTCTTTTAATTTTTATTCTATAAATTCTGCCTAATTAAGATGCCTGCTTTCCTTATTTAGCTATCCAGAATCGCGTAAGAATATTCACTGTCACCCTGTTTTCTCAGTGGGCTGACGGTAGAAAGGTAGAATATTATGAATCCTTAGACCACACAAATTAACTAAGTTCCAGCTCTTTTGATTGAAGACCTAATGCCCAAAGATAACATGGCACAAGGCTCTTCTGTGCAATACATCCTCTTATTTACCTTCCAGATTTTATTCATTTTTGTCTTTTCCCTCACTTTGGAAGAACTTTATGTTGGGAGCAGTACCTGTCTCTGAAAAAGTATTCTCAAATACTAGGTACTTCATCTGAGCTTTGGCATCTGCAGGTTATAAAGTAATTTACTAGCATTGTCTAAATTAAATGATGAAGACCAACACTATACATAACTTTTACAATTAACATAAATGTGTATATATATACATATACATAGAGATAAACATACAAACACATATGTATGAGTATTTGCATTTGTCTTATATTAAGATTGATGGACAAAAGGGAAAAAGCAGTAGAGGTGAAAAAAGAGAGGAGAGGAATTATTTGCTGGGAAATTGAGGAGGGCCTTGCTGGTAGGGTGTATCTTCAGCAAAGAGCTAAAGGGGTAAGACAAGGCATGTGCATTTCAAGAAAAGCCAGTATAATTCACAGTACTAAGTGACTTCATCAGAATGAGGGGTGCTGGGAAGTGGGGAAAGGCAGGAGAGAGGGCAGGTTCAAGCTGGAGAGGTGACTAAAAAGGATCAAGTCTTGCAGAATTCCCAACTCAGTATGAAAGAATATTCACACCAAGCCCTGGAAGGCTTGGCATAGAGTTGTCAGCATGGACTTACCTTCTAAAGAAGCCACTCTCGGTTTATTGAGTAATTAATTGATTCTTAAGAGAGGAGCAAGTCTGGGAACAAGGGATCAGTTAGTTACTACAACAAACAAGCAGAGAGGTGATCATGGTTTTTTGCAAGCAGTGTCTGGAGAGGTCTGCACAATTAGCCAGGCTCTGGACTTACTTTGCAGGTGAAGCCCACAGTTATGTTGATGAACTGGAAATCCTTTATGCACTCTTTTCAGATGTACTACTTGGGCAGGTATATTTTTATTCATATTTATCTTAGGCTCATAAAACATGTATCACTCACATAAAGGTCACAAATATCACTAACGTCCAAGCAGAAGAATCTTTGCAGATATACGGAAGATTAAGAAGGAAGTGTTTGTAGAAGTCTTTGAGAGGACAAGCGCTAGTAACATTTCAGAGCTTTTCTATTTACCTCCTTGATGCCAAAACAATAATCACGTTCCCTGGGTTTGCTCTCCTTGTGAAGAGATCATTTCCAACCCAGGCATGATATGCTTTGTGTGCAGATGTCCCCCCTCATGTGATCATAAATGGGGCTTTTTCAGAGGTGACTGAACCTAGAGTGTGTGACACTGGGATTGATTCATGGGGCAATGCTAAAATCAAGGGCACTAGGATTAAGGGTGTGAATGCTACCTGCCTTAAGGCCTGCTAGTCTGGATAATATATAAGGGACAGAAAGAGCTGTGGTTTCCTTGATTGCTTTGCTACCTGGTTGCCTTGATTGCCTTGCCCACCATGAACTGATTCTCCTCTGCAATGCCTACGTGCCATGAAACCTCTGCAAACAGTAATCTAAATAAACCCTTCTTCTTTTAACATTGGGTGTCAGGTATTTTATCTTAGCAATGACAAAAATAACTAAGGCAATGTGTAAACCACTTTTCATCATAAAATTTTACAGTGATTTTGTCTTTTGAATTGTCAAAACCATAATTAACATATCTAGATTTTAAAAACTTACTACTTAGTAAATGATCCCTTTACTCCTTTATAATAAAATATGCAACAATCTAGAAGAATTCAACTTAATGTGATGAGATTTACTTTTGCTTTGCTTCTGTTTATTTGAAGCTATCTTTATATATCAAAGATCTATTTAAAGTGCTGACATCCCTTCTATACAAATGTTCAAGTATTGAGATAAATGCAGAGATTTTAAAACTATTTGAATACCTGATTTTTGATCCTGATCTAATTTTAAACATATAAGTTTTTTAAAAATATAGAACATGTTGATTTGATATAGACATGTATTGCATAATAATTAATACAGTCAGATTAGTTAACACACTCTTCACCACACATAATCATCAGGTGTGTGTTTGTGAATATATTCATAACAAGAAATCTTAAGAGCTATTCTACAAATTTCAAACATGCATCGTGGAACTGTTAACTACATTTGCCATGCTGCACATCAGACCTTCAGAATTTATTCATCTTGTGAGTGAGAGTGAGCACCCTTTGATCACCATCCTCACATCTCTGCCACCAAATTTCACCACAGCACCGTTCTACTTGTGATTTTGTTAGTTTCAGTTATTTTAGATTCCACACACAAGTGAGATTATAAACTACCTGTCTTAAATATATTGATCATGTAACTTCTATTTCCATTATAATTCATACAAGTTGTTTTAAATGTTACCTCAGCTTAACAATACAACTGCCTTGAAAGATGTAGATCGTTATTATGATATTACATTAAGAAGATTAAAACACTAAGTGATTAAATGATTTCCTGAGGTGTTTTCATGGTGAATTTTTATTGAAGTTTTGGGTCTGTATATTATGATTTCAATTTCTTCAAAAGCACCATGACTAATGTCTTTTTAAAGTACAAAGTGGCCTGGGGACAAAGCACCTTTGTTAAAACTACCTCAAAGTGGCAAGTGTCAGTGCTAAAGGTCTGTAGAGATGAAGCCCACCTTTGAATGTACCCATAACAAGCAATGGCTTTCAGGGAAGAGACATTCTTGTACCTCATGAATACATTGTCAGACAATGAAACTCACATGAGAGAGACATTGTAAATTGCATGTAAGGTGTGAAGCTAAAACACAAATCCCAATTTTTCTGATTTCAAACTCTGTAACACTGCTATCAGACTCTTCTACCTAAGTTAGGCTAAACAAGCAGATACCATGTGAATAGCTCATAGAGAGTCCAAATTAAGCACACATACACACAGTTATATCCATGTGCATAGATAATAAAGTAGAGGATCCTGAAGAAACATATGATGACTATGTAGTGTCCTAATAATCCTGTTATTAAATGGTTTCAGTGAAATAACAGTCTAGAAAAGCCTGGGCTTCAATCTTTTTACTTCTTTGCCATGACTGATGATGCTGCAGAACTTAGGAGGATTAACACAACTTTGGTCAGAATAAATGGCAAATTAGTAAAAATCATTAGGAGATGAGAAAACAGAATCGACAAGGGTAGGTTATACAGAGTATGCCAGCAAAGGGTAGGAAAGAGGGAAGTCCAAATTTTTAAAGCATCCTCACTCATCTAAAGAAGAATATGCTCACACTAAAACTGGAGAGAAAAGGTTAAAAATGTTTAACTACCAGTGTGTAAGTTTCCTTTGGGAAAAACTCTCCAAATTATGAGAAAAGTATGAATAAGGCCCTTCTTGGCTTGTGGCATCATTTTGTTCTGTAAATAACCAAATAAGAGCTGGAGAAACATTCCGATGTTATTGATTTAACTGTAGAGGTGAGACATAAAGAATGGATCTGGCCCTACTTTCTCATATGTCATTGTCCAAAGTGATACCGTGATTTGGACATGGATCATAGAATACCTGGTGAAGCTTTGCTCAGAATCTGTCTTCACTTTCCATATGAATTGTTACACTTTCTTGCTAAATCTGTTTTAGGGTCACAGAAAAATAGAACCAAAGGTACAGAGGTGACCCACATGACCCACCTGCACCCACATACATGTGACCTGCTCGTCTCACACATCATTATCCTTATACCCATGACAGAAATCATTCTCGAAACTTACAAACCTCTGGAAAGAGGTCGAATGGTCCTAGTGAGGTCACATGTGTGTAATAATGACCATGACAACAGGCATAGGAAAGAGTCAGTGACTGGTTGATTTCTCTAGAGTCTCAAAATCTCATCCTACTATAGATTAAGGTGACTAGTGCCAGAAAGCATTAGGTCAATGGGTAAAGTGTGAGGCAAATTTGGATTATCAAGCTTAAGAATCATAGAAATCAGTAAGTTATTATTATTATCAACACAGGTCAAAGGAATTCAAAAACCTAAACTGACAAAAACAGACACTTTAGAACAAGGCAGATCTGCCAACAAATTTAGAAAAATTAAAAATGCATTAATACCATTTACCTTCCTGAACCCCAAAAAAACCTTTTCAATGTGTCTCTATACTTACTGTTCTGTCTCCAGTCTATGTTATTTCCATTTGACTTTTTCTTCTACTTGAGAAAATACAGAAGACAAAAAAGATGCTTTTTGTGTCATATATATTAGAAGTACTCACAAGAATTTTCTGAAAGTTCATGGCTGTAAATTTGGAACTTAAAAGTTTATGACTATATCAGGACTTATTTCACCAGTGCAAATAATTGACTGAGCGACTATGGATAATATACCACTCTTCTGATTTATCTACTTATTTTACCACTTATTAAAATAATCTATTTTTTACTTTCCTATGCATTTTGCATAAATGTAACAAGATCAAAGATTTAGTAATTATGAACAAGGTTCCCATTCATGATTGCAATGTAGTACATATCTTCTCATTATCCTTTTTATAGATTTGCAGGATTATACAATAAATTATGTTATTTTACTTGGCTCTCAGTTAATTCTATTAGAAGCTGAAATTATAATTTACAATGCAATGAATTAATGTGAGAGTATTTTGTTGTCGTTTTAGCCTACCAAAAATAATAACCTCTACATTATTTACTGTTGACGTCTCATAAAGGATTAATGTAGAAACAGTAACAAAGTAGAATCCTCATCAAATACAAAACTGCATAAAATTGATGCTCCTCAAGATGTAATTTGAAAATCCAAATGGCACCTCTGATTCAAATCTTCTAACTCTTATTATAAAACCTATCTTTCTCTTTCTAGCATACACGAGAAGTGCACAGACACACATTTTGTGTGAAAATGAAAAAGTGTGAGGAAGTGTCTTAATCAAGTCTAATAAACTGTTTATGATAATGCAGTTATACTTTGTTTCTGTTAACGTGAATAATGGACATTTTGAAGTTACATGAATCTAAGTGCATTTCTAATGGTTAGAAAATAAACTGATGATTTAGTAGGTCTTCTGAACGATACCCAGTGTGCAAATCCTCACAAAATAATCTGATGTGGCACATGAAGCAATAAGTAATATATAATATTTTCAAAATTCTTAGATTGGAAATGATCTAATCAAGAGGTGTGCATTAATGAGGTTTTTTTGCCAGGAAAGTTGCAAATTATACATAACAGAGCATAAAATTAAAAAAATTAACATAATTTAACAACATGAATCTATCATTTGTTAAATAAAAATCTGAAGGTTTCTATTCTGACAGTTCCAACTTCTCCACTATACCACATGCTAGCACAAAATTATTATTAAAAACTTCTAAGTACTCTCAGCTCTAATTTTCATTTTTGCCAGTCACTAAGAAAATATCAACTTGTTCACATACTTTGCACATTTGGAACATCAACCAACACCTTTTCTTTGTTCTCTGCATTTTAACAGAGTTCAGTGCCAAGATCTCCTTGCACTCCAAAGAGTGCACTATAAATATCTCAGTGTGCCAGAAATCATTTGTTTTGCATTTCTCTTTTAGTTTTACATCCTAAATTTTATGAAGTACAGTTCCAAAACGCTGTCTTTTTTTAGTAAAATTTCGTAGGAGATTATTTATTATTTTACTGTAGATTTGTCTGGCTCATAAATAAAAGAAAATCATTCTCTTCACGCTCGCCGTACCGCACCATTGTAATCCATCCGTGGAGAACGCTCTGGGGCATGTACCACCAGCGCGTGTTATACCGAACACCATATGTGGTGCCATCCTAGGAGACAGCAGGGTGCAGTTACAGGGGTCTGCACATTTTCTTCCCACCCTCGCAGGCCCTGCATTACACATCATTACCATCAGTGCTATTTATTTGGTATAATTTGGATGCATTCTTGTGCATTTAGGGCATACAGCATTCTTTCCATGCATCTCAATATTTATAGTATTAAACATTAAAATGCAGCATGCTGTATTATATAACAGTGTCACAAGTAGGTTTAAACATCAACTAAATCTATTCTGGAAAGTATGGAAGCTATTTTACTACAGAGATCGTCTTCCACCTAAAGGGCACTTGCCCATCTTCTCTGGTGCATGCTGAATATGTATTTATAGTGAGTGTGTGGAATCCACCGCGTCTGCTATGAAAATGTCATCAGTATATCGGCCCATAATGTATACTAAAGGCTTACACCCAAAATCTCTATTCCTTTCTAGAACATAAATTTGAATTGATTAGAATTTATAATACCTATTTTCAGCTATGATTATCTGATCTCTCCATTAAAATAAAAACCAGGAGAAAACTTGTGGAAAAAGAACTGTGGGATGCAGCAGCTTCCTCAGAATTGGAATGCATTTTATTTGGATTTGAGCTACCAGCATGAAGTCATGACTATTGTTTAGGCTGGAAAAAGGATGGCGGTCCAAAAATGAAGTCACCTCCTAATCTCTGAAGCCCATGAGAATTAGCCACAGGGCAAGAAAGGACGCTCATCTTGCATTTCAGAGAAAATACTCATCCTGGATTCCCCTCACAGGTCCCGTTTTATGTTTTGGGGAGAGACCCAGAGGAAGTTTTGAGACCCCAGACCTTTGAAAGTAGAAGCCAAGATCAGGGTCCTGGTGTTAGGAGCAGCTGGAAGAGGCAAAGCACACCTGGTTTTTAAATTCAGTTTGTGTGACCCCATTTGTACCGGGAGTTTGGACTTCTCTCTTCTAGAACTGTGAGGAAATAATTCTGTTTGGTTTGAAGACAATTCATGGCAATTTGTTGAAGTAACCACAGGAAAGAAATACAATGCATGCTACATGTAAAGTGAGTGTGCAGGACCTTGAAACAGTCATCCCTGCAGGAAGGAACACGAAACAGAGTATGCAGGTCTTGATCTGTAACACTTCCCTCAGTAAAAATAGTTTGTTCTCTTGAAGATGCATCCTCCCATTTTAAGAGTAAATGGAGAATGACACAGAATGTTCTTGAAATACCTCTCAGTAGAAGAAAATATGGAAAGGCCAAAAAGAAATTGATAGAAAAATGTCAAAAATAGAAATAAGTGCTAGCTGCAAGAGCCCTTACTGACCAGACAGAGAACAAAAGCAGGTTTCACAAATAAGACATAATGGATCGAAAAGCTCTTGAAATATAACAATGTTTAAGTTCAAACTGGTATTGATAGAAGAGGTAGAAAGGCTTCCAGACAGCCTGGAGAGGCGGCTCTCTGTTTAATGGAATGAAGATGGCTGTGAGCACAAGGCACTTGGGCACTGACAGAGAACTATGTTGTGCTGGGAGTTGTAAGGACAGGTTTGAGAAATAATCACAAGTGGACCTTAACTAAAAGAGGAAAATGGACATGGAGCAGGGTACGTTCATGTTCTGACAGTGTTCTCCACAGATGGCTCCTCATTTGCAAAGGGAAAATTATCAATTCATTGAAAAAAAATAGTTCTTTGACTGAAGGTTAAAATGAATGTCATCAAGGAGGGTGAGCTTCCTAGGATTCTGAGTGGGATAACGTGAGAGAATCAATGTCTACACAGAACTCAGATTCCGACAGCCTGGTCTACACATGGGATGGCATCTGTGGAAACCACATTGAAGATCAGACAGATAACTGAAAAAAAAAAAAAGAAATCAAATCTTTCCTTGGATCACTGAGTGTCCTCAAGGGAAAAACATGTCTACCCAGAATCTGGAGAGACAGGTATATACACAGAATCATAGTCAAGGTCTCTTAACTTAAAGCATTAAGGTGCTAGAGCCATAACCTGGTAGCAACATTGAGATACGAATTGCAACAAATTACTGTAGGCTGGGCAAAGACTTACATAGGAGAGAGATATTTCTGGGGACTGAATCTAGTGGAAGTCTTTGAGTTTTCCATCCAGGAAACTTTATAGATTGTTACATTGAAAAGCAAGGGAGGATCCTGTCCTACCTCTGAAGAAATGATGGGGAAAGGAAAGCAGCAATTTTAGATTATTCTTGAACATGCTCCATAGAGAAATCCTGCTCTGCACAAGAAAGGATTTCACCTGTGCCCTGTGCTTGTAGGGAAAGAGACACCCTGCCCCCTGCCTTTTCTGGCTCTCCTGACATAGCGAGGGAAGAAAACAACCAAGCACAAAACCTAACAAAGTACTTTTGAAGGGCACATTGTAAGACCTGAGACAAACTCCAAGATGAGAACTTACTCATGCAGTTATGCAAGTCTTCTCCTCTCTCATATTTTACTAAGAAACCAATATGACTCTAGTAGAAAATGCTGGAATATAAGTTAACAAGCTGTACAGGAGACTTCAAATTGTTATAGAGTCCAAAGACACTATGAGGAAAGAAAAAAGACACTAGAAAAATATGAAACCTCTGAACGCAAAAGTCCAGACATACGCAAAACTGTCTCTCTTAGCCAGATTAAGATTAATCTCATACTAAGGGCCTAATTAGTTCTCTTCTTTTATCCAATGTACCACAAACTTTCAATAAAAATTATGATCAGGCCAGAAAGCAAGGAAGAATATCTGAAGAGGCAAAGCAAGCATTGGGACCAGCCTCTAATATGTTGGAGATGCTAGCATTATCAGATCATGAAATGAAAATACCTGTTGATGAGTCCTGAACCTTAGTGCTACTTTCTTTGGATACATTCAGTCTACTGATGAGCCCTCTGGAGGCATTCTTTATTTGTGGTTCATTTTTTTTTTCTTTCTTTCTTAGCATTTTCAACTCTCTGTGGATATGGCACATTTATTTTCACATGTTTTCTGATTTTTCCCTTGGAGTTCTCATGAACAGAGATGCAAAAATATAAAATATGTAAAATCAAATCCAATGATATTCAAAAATAATAGCACAATTCAGTGAAGTTATATCCTATATATTTTGGGTTCATCTAACACCTGAAAATTACTCAATTCAATTTACCACATCTACAACACAGTGAATAAAAGTTGTATGATTGTATAAAGAGAGCAGAAAAACACATGATAAGTTCCATTATCCATTCATATCAAATAATCTTATCCAACTGGAGTAGTCTCAACTTGATTTAAAAATTTATAAAAATATTAAGCTTACATCTGACTTTTGTCAGAAACTGAATATTTCTTTTCTCTCTAACACGAGAAGCTGCAAGTATATTCTCACCACTCCAATTTAACCTCACATTGGAGACGAGATCTAGTTCAGCGCAGCTCACAGATGTCATGACTGCCTATGTTGAAATTTTTTAGTCTACTGAACAGCAGATATAGAAAATAGTGAAGTTGTAGAAAACCAGATTAACACAAAACTTCACATGTTTTCCTGTATGCCAGTAAAGGATAGAATCAAAATAAATAAAATTTTAACAACAAAACAACCTTTTAAAAACAGACCTAAGATTCAATAGACATCTCACCAAGGAGGATACACAGATGACACATTCTATATAAAAAGGTGCTCATATTTTATGCAAGAAGATTCCCACAAATGGCCATGACAGACCCAACTCTGCCCCATCCTGCATGTAGTTGTTGAAATAATTAGAATATGCCAAAAATCTAATGAGACAGTGTGGAACAGACAGGAATTTGTTCTTGTCCCCCAAGAACTACATGTCCTGCAACACTGTAGCTTAGCACTTTACATCATCCCCAAGATAAAAAAAGAAGAAGAAAAATAAAGCATAGCATGAGTTGCTTTCTGGATATGTCAGCTGAGGCATCCATGGAAGAGACTGCATCTGCCAGGGGCAGGTTCTGCGATTCTTGGGGTAAATGAGTTGCCATGAATTCTAGGGTTCTGTTGGTTCTTAATACCCATCCAAAACAAAATTTTTGTTTTGCATAACTACTTGTACAAGTGCTTTGAGTCAAATTTGCTTTGGCAGTTGGGTTTGTACATGACCTCTTACCACATCTAAAAACTGGGGTGGAAATTGCTGAGGTTTTTAGATTATTAGCCCCCAAATGTATTCTGTCTTACATCATATGTCAGCAGGGAAACAGAAATCACAATAAGGAGATACCACTGGATACCACAACTAGAAGTGGACTGGATTTTAACATCAAATGATGATAAAAAAAGCAAAGTTGCAGAAACTCTCATTGACTGCTAGTGGAAATATTTCCACTTTGGAGGACAGTTTGGTGATTTCCTTTAAAAATAAACATAATCATATACATCCCAGCAGTCACACTACTTGGTGTTTATAAAGAAAAATTGAAAACTTATGTCAATGCAAAAACTTACACAGTGTGCTTTATTCCTTATTGCCAAGAAAACTATGATTTTTTTTTGTAGGTAAATAGATAAACTGTGAGGGATACAGACAGTAGGATCATTTTATTACTAAAAGAAAAGAACTTTCAAAGAATAAAAAAAAGGAAGGAAACTTAATACTACTAAGGGAACAAAGCCAATCTAATATGGCTATAAACTATGTGCTTTCATTGGACACGTATGACATTTTGGAAAATCCAAAACTATACAGACAGTAAAATGAGTGAATAGCAGGAATTCCTAGTGAAGATGAATGATAAAAAAAGAGATGTTTCGAGCAGTGATGCTACTTTGCATAATACTATCATGGTGACCAGCAGAACACTTACAGCTGCAAAATTTGTAGAATGGAAAAGAAGAAGAATGAATTCTAATGCAAACTGTAGCCTTTGGGTGATAATGATGTAGCAATATTGGTTCATTGATTGTTACAAGTGATTCACTTGAGTATCTCTAGAAATGAATGTTACTAAAATTTTAAACTTTAGACAATAATAATAAACATTGATAATATTTCATAGAGAAGCAATGGCAGATTAAATTCTGTGTCGTGTGTTTCACATTATGATATTAATGTAAGGATTATGCCTATCTAGTAAATAAAATATTCTGTAGTGTTTTCTTTACAAGATCTGTGGTTTTTTTATTTCCAATATCCATCTCAAACTAATATTTGTGCATACTTTATCAAATTGACAAAGTTGTTTTTATTATTACTTTGCTACAGTTTTCAGTCATGAATAAGTGTTTAATCTTCTAAAAGATTTTTCACCTCTACAGAAATTGTAATGTGGACTTCTTCCTTGCGCTAATTCATTTTTGAACATTAAGCCAACCTTCCTTTCTTGCTAAATACTTTTTCTTGTCATTTAGTGATTGTATTTTAATTTTCATAAATTACTAGTGTGATTCAGATTTCTACATAATTTATTTCCTATAAATTTTTTCTAGTACCAGTATAATTAACTCTAGAGATTTTTCCATTTTCCATTGCAATGCCTTTTCATCTATTTTAGAAAGAAGCAGACAAATAATATATGCAAGTCTACTCAAAACTTGCTACTCTGCTACTATGGTCAACACATTTACTTTTCTATCCATATGTCAAATTTATACTATATTTATCATTAATATATCCTGAGACTAGAAAACATGAGGTATAAGTCAACCAACTTCCTCCTTTCCACAGGTTGTTTTGGTCTTTCTAATTACTGCATATTCTCATATAAAATTTGTAATCATCATATTGACACCCAAAGACCATATTGGAACTCTCATTGATATTAGAAAAATCCCAAATGTAGGTTTCAGAATAGTACATAAAGAATTAACATTTTAAAAACATCAAGTCTCCACATCTGAGTTCAGTGAACTTCTCCATTATTTGCTGTTTTTCAATGTCAGAAAGAATTAAATGTACACATTGTTTTATAAGTTTTTAGGCTATGTAGTATATTTATATTTATATATAAAATGACTTTTATCTTACTCTAAATAGATGTACACATATCTTATTCTAAATAAATCTACACATTGTTTTATAAGTTTTTAGGTTATGTAGTATATTTATATATAAAATGACTTTTATCTTATTCTAAATAGAATTCAAATGTTAGATTTCTAGCTTCTCTCCTAGTATAAATGCAATCAATTGCTTACATTCAACTTGCATTCTTTACTCTTGGTTAATTCACCTACTGCATCTACCAAATTTTATAAATTCCATATTCATTTACATAAAGAACCATTGTAGAAAAAATAGACTTTCTTCTCTATTATTTTCAGTGTTTATGTCTTATATGCCTTTGGCCTTATTACATGGATCACATCTAAAACATAGGTCACACAGAAGTGGGATGCAGACATGCATGGTCTGTACCATCAAAACACCCTGTGAAAATTTCTTTAGAGGCCAAGTTGCAATGGGTGTGATACTGGGAAGGCTTTCTGAATGCTTAATTTGTGGCAGCATCTGACTTTCACCTTGAAAAAGCTTAGAAATTATCTCTGAATGTTAAAGAAGTGAGAACATTTCAGGCAGAGGGAACAATAGAAGAATATGTGCAAGGACCACAAACAATACGGGGGAAATAAGCCAAAATATAGATTATAAGATAGGTTAATGCAATTTTGGACAAATGTGTAACTTTTTATTCACCCACAGCCCTACGTCCACTAGGTATAAAATGTTGATCAAGTTTGTTGCCTTGCATGCTTTTTACTCCCTTCTATAGTTCATAACACAACTAAATAATTTTTTGAATGTATTTTAATAACAAAAAAAATCAGAACCACAAAAAGAGAGGAAGCAAATCTATCAAAATTAATAATGTGTTTTAAATGCATTTTAAAAATAATCAATAGTAATTTTCCATATATCCAATTCACATTTTTTAGTCTTGATAAATTCACTTAAATTCAAGGAAATATAAATAATATAAATATAAATAATATAAATATAAATAATAATTTTATGCAATGCACAGCTGTTCTATGAAATTAAGTGATCATTATAAGTTGACATATCAGAAAGACATACTTTGAATATAGGTACATTTATATTTGTAGGTACGTATGTGCATAGATTCATGTGATGTGTTAGGTAGTGTAAAAAGTGTGCCATTTTCTTCTTTGTGGTAGCCAATTTATGGAAATGAAAGCATGTATTTTGGTATCTTTATAACTTTACCTATATAATGAATGCTATTTAGATAAATTAGAAAAGAACCTTCAGGGCAAGTGAAAAATCGAGCTATAAAATACAAATAGTGGTTTCCTCTTGAAGGAAGTAATTAAACTTTAACTTGTGAACCATATAATTTGTGAGTCCATAGATCTGTAGTAGTTGATTAAAACTATAATCACTTTTCTATGGGTTTTACTTTGAAATAAGCAGGAAGATTTAAATGCTGGGAAATGGTATAAGTAATATCATGACCTCAGTATTGCTTTCATAGATTATAGGCTCCCGGAATAAGATCTCTGCAGAAATAAGTACAATGTATGTTTTTAAAGAGACTTCATTGGGTTTAAAAAATAAGTACAAGATTCAAAGACAAATAAAGTATAGCATCTCTATGTCTTGTTTTAAAAATATTCACTGGGTATTCTATTTAAATGAATTTCCTTTTCATCCTACAAGATTCTCAACTGTGCTCATTGGCACATTTCTAGTCTTAAGTAAAAATGATTTCAGAGAGAGGATAGCATTTTATTTCAGCTGGTATACAGAGAGTAGAGAGCCCTGATGGTGGAATAACTCCAATTGTGCCTCCTATCTGGATATGGTAGCAGCAGAAAACACTTTTGATACTTTCCACATCTCCATTTAAAGATTTCTTGGTAAAGGTATATGATATATGCTAATAATTTTTGTATTCTTTCTCAATTAAGAACTCTGTTGCTATTGCTATGCATGTTCCAAAGGATCTTGTGGATCTGAACTGATGCACACAATGTCTTTTCTCTCTCAAACCATGCTCCTTGCTGACAGTGTCTTCCTGTGGGTAGTGCTATACCTAGTACAGGTCACCGCTCTAATGTGGGTAAATCAAGTGATGCTCTTCGATTTACCTTTCGCTACTTTCTGCATTCAGGAAACACTGAAGACTGAAGAGTACTGTGTAGAACTGTTGGTTTGGATTCTTCCAAATGACAAATCAGAATGCAAGAAACTGTACAAATGTCTCTGGACTTCTGTGAAAAATGATAAATGCTACAAAAAAGGAAACAGAAGTATGGAAATATATGCATATACTGTATGCATAAACATAAGTTATATGCATAAATTTACAGGATGCCTTCATAGTACATGAGAAGCATACCGTGTATCAACTGATTTATTGAGTTTGTTCTTTCTTCTTTCTCTACAGTTCTCCTTCAGATATGACTATAATGTGGAAGAATCACTGCACTGACTTGGTCCTTGAATAGATATCTCATTCATAAAAATAACACAAAGTCATGTTGTGTTTCAACAAAAAGGGCAATAAAATACATATAATTATTAATATCAACGATTAATATCAGTGTTGAAAAGAGGCATTGACACAATCATCTGTGGCTTTTGCCTTAAAAGTGTATTTTAGAAGTAATTCTATGGATTATTCTTTTTTATGTATGCATAGAGCAATGGGATATGGAGGCATCAGGGCTGCTATTGATAACAACGTATTGTTCAAGATATATGATAGTGTATTCTCTTGTTCATAAAGACAATGCAAAACACTTTTTTTTCCAAAGTTTGAACTTCAGAAAATCAACTTCATCCTTAGTTCATAGCAGATGTAGGAATATTTGAGTCTACTGACTTTAAAACATATCAGAAGTCCAGGGTTGTATGTGTATGGAATTGCTCAAAGTTGTTTCTTTCTTTGAAAGTGCAGATTTAATTAATACACTGTTACTCTTATAACTGTTAAGAAGAATCAAGATAAAGAATTAGTTTACAAATAATTAAACTTCAAAACATAGAAAATCTCTGTCTTGGTTACTTTTCTCTCATTGCTGGGACAAAATATCCAACACTCAAAATTAAAGAAGGAAAAGTTTATTTAGCTCACTGTTTGTGGAGGTTTCAGTCCATAATCAGCTGGCTCCAAGGCAGAGTGGCATGGCACTGGGACAACACTTCAAGGTGGCAGAAGGCAGCAAAGCAATATGAGAAAAATAGGCAAGGGAGGAGGAGAGCAAGCCTCTTTTCCTCCCTTATATTGTACACAGGTCACCCCAATCCAGGGAGAGTGTAGCACTCACAAAAATCTCCTTTACTTCTTCCTGTGCAAGATGAGAATTTTACAAAGTGAGGACCCTGGCAGGGAGCTGAGTCACCTAGTTAAACTTGTAAGCTTCTCAAGTCGACACAGTGTATCAACCATAAGAATTCACTCCTTGTCAACTTGGCAACCAGACACATTTCTTTAACTCAACCTCAAGATACAAAGGCAAACTGATTCTTATCATTTTACAACTTAAACATTATAGCATATGTTTAACAATTCTTAAGAACCCAATATTAAGTCTATCAACATTATATTACATTAGAAACATAATATTTAGCCTCTGGCCCCCCAAAGACTCATGCACATCCCTTTATGTAAAAGACATTTAGTCCATCTCTAAAAGTTGACAAAGTTCTAGTAGTTTCAGCATTTATGAAAAGTCCAAGTCCCAAGTCTCCTCCAAGATGTAAGGTGAACTCTTAGCTGCAAGCCCCTGTACAAATGAAAACAAAGTTAAACACTTCCAACATTCAGTGACCAAGGTAAATATTTCCATCCCAAAGTGATGAGTGGGGGATACAAAGGATAGGAAGCAAAGCAAGTCCAAAATCCAGCAGGGCAAACATTAAATCCTATAGCTCCATGTTCAGCTTCTGAAGCAATCTGTAGCAAATTGTGAGCTCCAAAGTGTTTAAGTGATCCTACTCCAAAGTGTGGCACTTCTGATAGCTCCCATGGCTTCTCTCTTGGGCTGATTTTGCTTCCTCCTTACAGCTTTCCCTAGATGATCCACATCCTTGACTTTTCCAAACTTCTGGGTTCTCCACTGCACCTTTGGCTTTACACTCACAGCTTTACATACTGCCCTCTCAGGGGCACACTAGGCCTTCTGAAATTGGGGCAGAAGTCTTTTTATCCTCAGAACTGTTGCATTCTGTATGCACCTAAAATCAGCACCACATGGATAATGCCAAGGTTTGCTGCCAGCTGCAGCAGTAGCCAGGTTTCTTTTCTCCTGACTGTAGGGGTCAAGTGCCTGGATTGCTGGACACTCTGAATCCAATTCTGAGGAAAAAAATTTTCTATGCCACCACCATTCTGAATCATGGTGCTCTGCAGCTTTCTTCTCAAAGAAAAGTCATTCTCTTTTGCAATTTTGAGGTTTCAAAGGGTGAAGACTTGCTACATTTTGTGATGTCTTCAGGTCATCATTTCTATTCTCCTGTTCCTCCTCAGCAATCAGTATTTCCTCAGCTCTATCTTTGCAGTCCACAGCTTTACTGGAGCTTCCTTTCTGGCCAAACTCACAATGTTTTAAATCATTCCACTGGTCTCCTTGCTCTTGATTCACAATACAAATCTAGTTAAAGGCCCCCAACAATAGCCATGCCACAACCTCAACATTTAACTGCCTTGGAATTTCATCTGCCAGATTAATTAGTCCCCTGCTCTTACTCTTAATCTCAGGCAAAGTCTCTGGACACGAGCAAAATACAGACAAACTTTTTGCCAAGCCATAACATTCATCATCTGGAGTTCAGCATCCAAAGTAGTCCTTTCCAGCAGAAATCCCCTGAGCCTGATCTTTACCTGAAGGATTACTAAAAGCCATCTGGTCTTCTGAACTTTGGCAAGAATCTCCCATATAGAGGAGCCTAAGGTATTACAGTGCTACTCTTTCAGGTGACATCTCTGAACCTTTCCAAACTCTTCCCACAAGCCATTCTCAAAGGCTCTCAAACCGTATGGTCAGGTACAGTCACAGCAACAACCCTACTCCTGGTACCAAATTCTGTCTTAGTTACTTTTCTCTCATTGCTGAGACAAAATACCCCACACCCAAAATTAAGGGAGGAAAGGTTTATTTAGCTTAAAGTTTGTGGAGGTTTCAGTCCATAATCAGCTGGCTCCAGGGCAGAGTGGCATGGCACCAGGCAATGCTTCAAGGCAGCATCCAGAAAAAGCAGCCAGAACCAAAAGGGAAAAGAGCAAGCCTCTTTTCCTCCCTTATAGAGTGAGCAGATTTCCCACCCCCCACCCCATGGTGAGTGTAGCATTCACACCACCTCCTTGCCCTCCTTTGCACAGAATGAAGATATTTACACAGTAAGAGCCCTGGCTCCCTGCTGAGTCACTTAGTTAAACTTCTAAGCTTCTCAAGTTGACACCATGTATCAACCATGACAATCTCTAAGTGTTATGGTCCTTTCTGCTTCTCCTACAAATCATTATACAAACTTTAATGTATTCTTAATATTTTAAAAACCTGTCTGTATAGTATAACCCAGGACACAGGTACTTTAGTGTTACTTACAATTCCTTTATTTAAATAGAATTTGAGAAACAATTCAGAATATTTAGTTTTTGTGTTCAACTTCAACATTTTTTCAGAGCACATCCATTACATCATCATTTTCCCAGCTCAATAATTAGCCTGAAGTAGTTGTTCAACTCATGATTATTTTTTTTCAGTACTGGGGATGGAATCCATTGTCTTACACTGAGCTATATCCTCAGTCCTTTAAAAAAAATTAAAGGTTGGGCTGGGGTTATAGCTCAGTGGCACAGTGCCTGCCTGGCAAGTGCAAGGTTATCAGTTAGATTCCCAATACAAAAAAAAAGAAAAAAAAAGTTAAACATTGAGACAGCACTTTGATAAACTCTCTAGGCCATACTGGAAATTTCCATTCTCCTCCCTCAGCCTCCCAGAGTGCTGGGATTCCAGGTACGCAACATTGCACTGCGATCATGCTTAACTTTATATAAGTAAACCAAATTGCAAGACTTGCACACATGAAAAAAAAAACAAAGTACAAAAATAAAAAGAATGTGTAGGTTATTTATTTATTTTTTTGGGTAAATCTCGTTATTAGAATTTGCTTGGAAATATTTAAGTGAGAAATGTAATGTGGTGGGATAGAGTGATATTTCATCCTAATAAATATTTCCAGGACATTTTTACTGACTACAGACCCTCTTAAACCATTGTGGCTGTCACCTGTCCCCTGCACTAAGCCACTTCACTGTGTACAATATTTATTTCCACCTTGGGAATTTTTAATTTGCCTGCAGATACTTTTCCCAAATGTTCCTACTATAAAAGTGAGAGATTGGAGCCTGTGTTCTTTAGAGGAAAAATGACACAGCTGTGGCACACACCTGGCCTTTGTTCCTGGCACTCAGGGCTTCATTCAGCTGTCTAGTGTACCCTGGGATGCCCAGGAGGATCCTGTCCTACCGTGGGACACAGCACATACCGAGTCAGAGGTCACCGTTCCACAGTCTCCTGAATTACTACCGGTTCTTAAATGGATAGAAGTCCTTCTTATGGTTGGGAAAAAGAAACTGTCTTATGTATGTTCTACTTCTTGGTTACCCATGAATGACTGAGTTAACTTATCATGTCCAGAAAGCCTTCGTGATTGGGTTCATGGTACAGTGGTATTTGAAGCTTTCTATCTGAAGAATCGTATCTAAAGTATAATATCATCTACTATACATTATGAACTGTGTATGTCCTGTGCCCCTTTGCACACCAGTACTTGATACCCAAGTATCATGTCTAAGCATCTTCATGCTCTTCATAGGTTCCAGAAAGTGACTACCATTAATGAATGCTTATTCAATTAAATTTAATTTAAAATATTACTCTGGATTGTTTTATCATATAAATATATATATATATATTATATTCTTATGTAAAAATTTTTATGTATTATATATATATATATTTTTTTTTCCATTTCAAGGCCCTAAGACTCTAGGTTCTCCTGCAGCCTTATTACTATGAACTGTAAATACATAAATGAAGGGACCACTTGTACATAGTCTCCTTTCCAAATCTCTGAGTTCAACCTTCCACTGAGAACCAGATGTTGGAGTCCAGCATTACTTGAATTTATGGGAGACTTGAAAGGAGTTAGGATGGTGAAGTGAAAATATGCAACCATGCCACTCTAGTGTACAGGTGTGCACACGGCTCAATATGACTTTGATATCTGAGCCTCTTAACTAGGGCATGGTGCTGTGTTGAATGTCAACCAAGGAGCTTCTACTCTGAAACATGCACGTCTTCATAAAGCTAAGCAGAACCCTGTTCTGAAACAGTCCTAAGCTCATGAAAAGCCGACTCTAGAAATATTGCTGAGATCAGAGCAACCTATAAGTAAGGACAGGTCCAGAATTAGTCACTGAAGCATCTTCCTTAGCTTTGATAAAATTAAAAATACTTTCTCATTTGTTTCACTACGTGCTATAGTGTTTCCCCACTAAATTATTTTTTGTTATGATAAACTATTTCAAAAAATAAGGAATATAATATTTTTAAAATATATGAGCAGCCACATTCTCACCTCTCCATCAAGCAGCATAATGGAGTCATGTGGATGTGAGGATATTTGCAATGAAATAAAAAAAAATGCAAATGCATTAGCCTTTCGTCCCCATAACCCTCTTTTTCCTCTGCCCCTACAAATAATTACTAATTTAAATTTTGTGGTTATCTTTGGATATATTTTTGAAACAGGTATCTTTAAATTTTAGAAGTTCACATTTACTCTGATAATTTTAAGGGCTGCATATCACCATGTACCTTGTTCTTCTTCCAAATATTTCAACACAAATCCACTTGGGTGCACATGGGCTCACTGTATCTATTGCTGCGCACCTGTCAGTCCATGACCTCTAATCCCTTAGTACCGCTTCTGACTCCCATGGGAATTTAGGTAACTGGGAAACATCCATCCTCTGACATTTTCATATATGTTTGATTTTTTGCCAGAATGCTGTTTTTGTGTTTGTTTGCTTTTGTTCATTCATTTGTTTGTTTTTTGCCAACCTCATTGGGCTGGAATTGTATCTTATTTTCGTCTTATATTTTCTAAGATTTGTTAGTTTTCTCATCTTCACAAATATTTGTTTTGATGTTCAATTTTCTTTTCTCTGAATCATTGTTCATAAACTTTAGGTGTTTATTATGTTGTATAATTATTTATTTGCCTTAATTGACTTTTCTTCAAAATTCTGAACACAAACCATTTGTATTTGTCAGTGTAATGAAGATATCAATTTGTATGTATTTTCATCTTCACTTTTCAGTGGCTGGCATAAATATACAAAAGACTCAAAATTTAAAGGGAATCTTTTTTGGCCCATGGTTTTCAAGGGTTCAGTCCATGGTTAGCTGGCTCCGTGGTAGACACAGTAAGGTGGAAGGAGATCAGGAAGTGGTGAAGGAGGTCTGCACATGCCATGGCAGCCCAGAAACAGAGAGAAGGGAAGTGCCAGAAACACGAATACACTTTTCTTTGTCATGTCTCCAGTGGCCTACCTCTTCCAGTTAGCGCCCAGCACCTAATGACACTTTTAGTCATAATCTCATCAAAGGACAAATCCTTGAATACAGCACACTTATGATCTCACCAGTTTACAAAAGCCCCACCTCTGAACACACGAGACTCAGAGGATATTTTAGCTCTAAACCATAACATATAATACATTTTATAGAATGAAGTTTTAAGCTTTAGTGTCAAATTTCTTGAACATCTCTTTAATGATTTCTGTTCTGAGGTATTCTATCATATTCTGAAATTACAAGGATACTTTTGCTGGTATACTATTTTCTGTGTATTTTTTTTTCTTGAGTTAATACGATTTTAATACTCTGATAAGAGTATTCAAATTTTCCTTACTAGTTCATAAATACTACCTTCTAGTTTGCAATGCCATCTGAGTTATCACTTACTTGTTGCAAGAATATTTCGTAAATTCTCTGTCCTATGCCACTCGCCCCGTTTAGTCTCTTTGTTTGTACCATGCTTCATCAGTTTTGTTGTATTACCGATCTTCAATCTTACCTATTTTCAACCCTTTACACTTTCATATAGTTGTGGATCAAAATCTCAAATTTAGTCATAAAAACTGTTAGGCTATACTAAATGTATATGTATACATTAAGTTTGCAAAAAGAAATATTATGTTTACATGCATACTATATTTCCAATGATCATATCTTCTTAAATATGCCTCAGTTACATTTGATAATAATTTCATAAATGTCCACATATATTACCAATCGTACTATTTTAGATGTTTGGTTACTAAGATGAATTCATGATTGTCTTTCATATTATATTTTCTATTTTTTGTGTGAACATACATGTATTAAAAAATTCATTAGATTTTGTTTTAACTGAATACACTGTTTAGTACATAAGTTTAGGCAATCCTATTTTCTGCAAACAAGGCTTGTTTTTATTTGTTTAGTATTTTATGTTTTTTTCATATTGAAAATTTTCAGTATTTTTCCTAGTGCCCTGCTGCATTGGGTTTAGATTTATGTTAAATAAAAATTTTTTAAAAAGCTATCCTCTTTTAAACAAAAGGACAAAAAATTCTGCAAGATTTATAAACTTAAGTGATAATCATAAAACACAGTTTGTATTGACCAGTTTCTTCTTTGCTGGAATACTTGATTCCCATAACTTAAAGGAAGAAACCTTTGTTAGGCTTAGGGTTTTCCAGTTATCAGTCCATGGCTGGCTGGCTTCAAGGTAGAAGCATCATGGCAGAATAGCATGGTGGAGAAAAGCTGCTCACTTGATGGTGGCTCAGCAGCAGAGCCCAGGGAAAAGGAACCAGAAGGAAATAGACCTGAAAATTACCAGTTGCCTAACTCCTGCTGGTCCTACCTCCTACTGTCATATTCAGCTATAAACATCATTGGATTAATCTATTGCTGATTTATAACACTATGACGATCCAATCAGCTCCCCTGGGAGTCTCTTAATCCAGATTAATTTGAGCTAATTAAAATGACCTGGCACATGGTTGTTTCAAAACAGGTTATTAGTATCAGATTAAAATCTTTTACTTTTTTCCATATTATTTTATGTTTTAAAATATTTTTATGTAAGTAAAAGTTAAACTTTAGTAATTATTTTATTAAACATATTACTAAATACTAAGTGCCTTCATTAATGTCAATTCATTTTTTGCATTTCCAAGATCTGTTTTTTACTTGCTCTCTACTACAAGATTATTTGAAATTTGTTAATATCTTATTTGAGTGTTTGTAAGGGAGATTGATCTAAAATTCTATTGCCATAGGCTCCCCTGCTGAGGAAACAAAGCAATAAGGGGAACATAGCATGACTTAATAGTTGTATGTTGTGTAATCTCATGAAGATATCTGTGACTTTTAGGAATTAAACAGAGATTTTAGGTTGAACAAACTCAACACAAAACAGGTTTTATTAACATGACATTTAAGCAATCTATACCTAATATCCCTTAAAAAGAAAACATAAAGGACAGATTAGGAATTTAACCAGAATCAATCTTTTATTACTTTGATAAATTATATTTTCTTCAGGACTATTACATTTAGAATTTCAAATGGACACTTAGAATTGATTCCGTTTTTATCTAAAGATTTATCAAAATCTCTACCTTATTTGTAATTACAATTAATCCTTCAATAGGATTAGTCACTTGTACCCTTTCACTTGCAAGAACAATCTTCCTAAGGTTTATGTGTTTTCTTAAGCATTAGCAAAATACCAGCTTTTTGGTTTCCGCTTTATTGCTTCATTACCTTTGGCACCTGCACTCTTTGCCCATTTCTTCTTCCTGAATGATGATTTCTTTGAGGCTATCCTTTTCTTGTTTTTAATGTCTTGAAAAACATTTAATCCATTTATTTTCAGTGTTTTTTTCTAGTCAGATGCAGACATTTAAGGCTAAAAACTCTTTCTGTACCTTTGATATTCCCCTAAATTCTTTTGATTTTCTTTTTGATTTTCTCTATTATAAAAACTTACTTCAATGTTTATTTTTGAATTTTTATCATATGGAATTTCTGATTACTCATTTTAATATTTTTGCATTAGGATTTTCGAGTGTATTTATTTATAGTCTGTGACATAAAATCTTGATTTTTAAACCTTATTTATGATTACAAACAATTTTGTTAGTTTCTTTTGAATTAAAAATAAAACATTTTTTAATGTTTTCATATAGACTTTGATACAAACGTACTAGTCAAATTGTAGGAAAATTGTTATTTTGTATATTTTAATATATGCACTAATATTTTTTTCTACTCTGGTTTTTTTCTATCAGCATGTTGAAATATTTAATCATAACATTGAATTAATTGAATTTCCTTACACTCTGCCATCATATTTTTGTAAGTTTTTCAAATAGTTATGTTACACATTTATATAGATTATTCATTTTATTAATGTATGTGTCTTGCTTACCACATTAAGACTTTCTATTATTATACCAATATTAGTATAATGACATATTTTACACAAATTTTTAGTTGTATATAGTGTTTAGTGCTTTTTGTCTGTTTTCATCCCTAAAATGATAATCTCTGTTGTTCAAAGACTAGTCAATTTACATATTTTTTTCAACTTATATTTATTTTAGCAACTTTTATAATGGGCTTGTTTCATGGACTATTATTTATTTGCTACTACTTTTTTTCTTCTAATATTATTTATCTCTCACTTTAGTAGGTTAGTATTTTTAGTTAAACTTTCCTTCTACTGGTATTTCTTGATTTAAAATTTATTTAACTCTTTTTCTGGGCTATAACATTTCTCCTTATTAGCGGGTACTAACTGTGTGAATTCATTGTCATAATGTGATAGGTCAACGTAGGCATGCAGCACGCCCTGATCAGCCCAAAGTCATCAGCATGACTCTCTGCTCATCATTGCTTTATGCCTGAATGTAGAACAGTAATGAGTACAGGCTGGGAAAGGAGGGGTAAGACCTAAGGTTAGGATAATGGGCAACTAAGCTTAGACAGAAGGAAGAAATCCTGGGGGCCCCCAGCACAGTGGAATGACGATAGTTTTAGTAAACTATGTTTTATGAAGATCTAAAGAAGAGGAGCTCAGAGGTCTCGAACATCAGGATGTCAAGAAATTATTCCTTGGTATAAAAAGAATGTGTCTATTTTCATTCTTTTGTATAAAAATTAACAATTTGTTAATAACTGGCCCAGATTCTTAACATTATACTCACTTCAGTTTTTAATTAAGTTTAAAAGTTTTCAATATCTGCAGGTTTTGTTGTCCTGCATGCATCACATCTTGGTCCTCTTTACCTGTTTTGGTTTTAGTCAAATATCTAATCTTTGTGCACATCCGAAGAACAGTAGGAATATTTTAGCCTTAATTTAGATTTATTCCTAACACTACCCTTGTTCATATGATGGAGCTGTGAGTTTTCCACTCAGTAAACATAAAGTTCAACCTGGTTGATGAGATTTGCAGACGTGTGTCTGAAGGTAGCTGGAGTATTACATACCAAGCACAAAGCAGCACTGATTGTGAAACAGGGACGAATCTGCTCAGCAGCTCAGTTTGTAGCTCTGCATGACCCGGAGGTGGAAAACATCATTTCCTC
>RJWT010008058.1:0-26733 GCA_004365215.1 Cuniculus paca
ACAAACTAAAATTAAATTTATGGACCCTGAGGACCCACAAATAGTAGGTATTAAACTAAAATGAGCCAGTAGTAAATACAGCTCAATTCATAAATTATATTTTTATTTCTGCGGTTAGAATAAAAATATACTTTGATTCATTTTTCTGAAGGTTATAGCAAAATATTCATCTATATAGCCTTCTAATTTTAATGTAAGCATAATGGGGATATTTGCTAGCAAGATGTATCTATTGAATTATATTAGCAAAACCATCCCAGTTTAGCACTACTTACGCAAAACAAACTTATGAATTTACAAGGTCTGGTATTGTAGATAATGTTCTATAAATTAGACTATACCATGAACTAGAGATGTGTCAAATTCTAAATATATAAAGAAATCTACATGCCTCATTTGCAGAATTCATCCACTGTGAGTCAATGTATGGTATGAATAGAAAGATTTCTAGAGCTTCCTTGGATGTCTAAAATACATATGACTTTATTTAGCCTGTTCTACTTGATTACTTATACCTTTGAAATTGTTAATAAAATTAATTTTTAAAAGTTAATAAAAATAAATTTAAGTTAAATAAAAATAAATAAATAGTACAATTACAATTTGCATTAATAAAACTAACAAATATTTTAATAAAATTGTTTTATTATTATTAACAAAATTTTTAACAATAAATTGTTAATACAAGGTGAAGTTCCTGATTTTTGTGAGTCCCACACGAGCACAAAGATACTCTCTCAGATTTTTCAAAGAATATGAACACACACATTAGCTAAGTCTACTAAAGAGTAACATGCTAGTTTTGGCTTACTTTCCAATCTGTTGAAATATAGTAGTATAATATTTAACATGTTAGTATAATATCAAAAAGAATATATCCATTAAAATGAAGGAGAAAAATATTAAATACTTTCCTTGGAGGTTGGAGTTGAGGCCCAAGGAACTAAATATTCCAACTCAAATTATACTACTTTCTTGAATTGGTGAGATATAGCCCCTATTTTTTTCAAATACTTAAGGAAAGCAAAGTATAGGTCCTTCTTAGTCTACAAGTAAATGTCTAATTTAAGTGTAGAATTTTCTCAAACACAGGACTAGAGAAAATTATATTGTCATTTGACATACTTTTAAAGGAATGTCCTTATGGATATTTGAGCATATATTCTTGCATGGTCAAAATGCAATTAACATTTCAATTTGGTAGCATTTCCTTCTCTTGAAAATGAGGATTAATTTTTCATCATATTTAAAATTAGTCATCTAATAAAGTTGTTAGTGTTAATGAATGCATTATCCTAGCAAAACTGAAGTAGTAAAAGATTACAGAGCTCTTATGATTGTTAGTATTAAAAACGTAGAGGTGATGTTGATAAAAAGTAATAAATATCTCTTGTGGAAGCTAGCTTCAAAATATATATGATTTTAGTTTCAAATTATCAATATTAGATGTCACATAAATAAAACATTTGACTGAATAAAAAGCAATTTTAATCCATGAATTGTATAAAAGAAAATTTACTTGAAGTACAAGAGTCTAATTTTTTGTTAGACTTTAATACTTTTGATTTTAATACATTGATTTTAATACATTTAAGTGGATAACTTAATTTGTAGCTTTACTCTTAACTACTTTGAAGTATATTTGAAGTTTTGTAGGAAATACCTTACTTTCTTTTAATAATACTTTACTTTTAGTAATGTACTTTCAGAACAAAGGGGAAAATATTTTTTTTCTTTTAAGAGATGTTTAAGGAATGATTGATGCTCAATTGTTCCATTGACATTAGAATTCCACCTATATAAATGGTTTTATAAATTATTTTTAAAAATATCTAGGTTGAATGGAACCTTTAATCCTAGTTTTTTGAGGAATCACCACCCTGATTTCCACAGTGACTATACCGGTGTTCACTCCCACCAACAATGGAGAAGGGTTCCTTTTCCCCCACAGCCCCTTCAGTATTTGTTTTTGGTTAATTTCTTGATGACAACCATTCTTTCTGGAGTTAGATGATATCTCAGTGTTGTTCTAATTTGCATTTCTCAAATGACCAATGATGTTGAACATTTTTTTCATATATTTATTTACCATTTATATTTCTTCATCTGAGAATCATGTACTCATCTCAGATTCCCATGTTTAGGGGTTCCATTTGACCCAGCTATTCCCCTTCAGGGTATTTTTCCAGAAGAACTGAAAACATGATACCACAGTGATATACGTGCACCCATGTTTATAGCAGCACAATTTGTAATAGCTTAATCTCAGAAACAACTCAAATGTCCTTCAACTGAGAAATGGATAAAAAAAAGATGAGGTATTTTTATATAATGGAATACTACTCAGCTATAAAAAATGATAAACTCAAGGCTTTTAAGGTAAATGGGCGCAACTAGAAACCATATTCTTAAGTGAAATAAATCTGCCTTGCATGTGTAAATACTGTACTGTCTTGCTAGTATGAAAAACTGAAAGAGTAAATAAGATCCAAAAGTTACAATAGATATGGTAAAAGGGAAAGAAACTGCTCAAAGCAAAATTACAATGGTTGGTCAGTCTTGCATGCTTGTATCTTGTAGCCTGAGTAATTACTGTGAGGATAACAATGTGGAATATAATAACCATTGTTAAATTCTTATCATCTTGCTTTGAAATCCTATGTCACCATTGTTTTGTTGTTGTTGTCGTCATCATTTTGTTTTTGCTGTTGTTTTTAATTGTTTATTTGTGTCTTGATTTTTCTGTTTTCTTTAAAATAAGAATAAAAAGTATAGGATATGTGCTTATGAATTACCTAAACCTTTTCAATAAATCTAAGAAAGAACTTCACAGTAAAAAAATTAATAAAAATTTCTCCTTCATGTTAATAATCTGGTCAAGTAACCTGCCACATAAAATAACTACTGAGATGTTCAGAGGTGATTCAATTAAAAAATATTAATAAATGTCTACACATTTTTGAGTAAATATTAACTACGTGATTAAAAAGCAATACACTTTAGAGATTGAGATAAACTATATTCTATGAAATTTTCGTAATTCATTGTAATGAACTTTGTACAGGATTTTTCATTTTTAATAATAAATTTTATATTCGTCTTTCTTCATCTGACTCAAATTGAAAGATAATTAAAATTAAATTGAAAATGGAATAATAAAAATCTCAATAGTATTACTAAGAAAACCTGTATTTACTGTGACATCACATGCTCTAAACTCTGTTAAATATTTTTCACGTATTATATTTGCATTATTGCCTCTCTGAAGAACTATTATCCTAGCATCTATGAAGAATACAGTTAAATGCATTACGGAATTTTGAGTTCACAACTTCCATATAGCTTGCCGTACAATTTTCTTTGTCTTAGAGTAAATTTATAACATGAGAAGGGAAACAACCCACAAACACAAACTTTGTCCCGGTAGTCTCAAAGTTAATCTATGTGGTCCGAAATTAACATACTGAAACATGTATTTAAACTACTTATGAAGAACAAAATAATACCTACTTAGAACAAATGAATTGGATTCTAGAGTGCTTTCAGTAAATAAAAAGCCAGACATGCTATTGTTTTTTAAGGATATTTTGTTGACCTTCTTAAAATACTTCTTATAAAACAAATACTTTTCAAATTATTGCTTCTCTCTTTCCTTTCTTTCTTTCTTTCCTCTTTCCTTCTTTCTTTCTTTCTTTCTTTCTTTCTTTCTTTCTTTCTTTCTTTCTTTCTTTTTTTCTTTCGGTACCGGGAATTGAACTCAGGACATTGAGCTTACCAGGCAAGCACTTGAGCTGCTATTGCTAAACTTTAAATGTCAATTTATATCGCTAAAAGGGCTAAGAAATATTTTACTTACGTATCCTAGTGAGAGATTAAAAAGGAATAGAATCAGAATTTCCCTTATTTTAATTGTATTTAATTGAAAGGGCCAGGAACATCTGTATTCATAAACCTAATAGATTTTAGAGGTGACAAAACACATTAATGTAAATAAGGTAGTTGAAAGGACAGAAATTTCATCTCTGTTTGATATTAAGATAGAGATCTAAATCAAGGTGTTACAGGCCAGTGCTCACTTCAAAGCCTTTGGGAGAGAACAAATGTCTTGACCTTCTGGCCTAGTGGCTCTAGGTGTTCCTTGGATTTCTGCACTACTCCAGCTGCTCCTGGCTTTCCATGACTCTCTCCTTTATGTATTTACCTATCTTGTGTTTTGAGTAAGAATCATTGCCATTGGTTTTAGGACTAACCCTAATTCCAAAGTGATCTCAATCTCTTTTAATTTATTTTATGTGAATAAAGACTCCATTCCAGGTTATAGGGACTAGGACTTGGATTTGCCTTATTAGGACCAACTGTATTTACTAAACTTGTTTCCGTAAAGAAGGGATGCTTTGGTTACAGTGACTTTGCCTTATGTTTAGGAGAAATTTAAATAACCAAATTAAAATTCCCTCTCTTTGGAGAAATGTCTCAGAATCTCTGAGGCTTATTTGGCTCTCAAAATAAATTGAGACTGGATCATCTTTCTTGTTGTTAATAAACCTGAACCCAGACGTATGCCTTTTGATTGTGAGAAATATTAAAACTGACCCTAGAACTTATTGATTATATAGAAAAATGCCCTGAAAGGCTGAGGATTGTAAGGCATCCTCCTACCTTGGGGAGGTGGGAGTGGACCTTAGGAACAGTTGTTCTGCAGCTTCCAGTAACTGGATTTCACAGTCAGGCAATTAGATTTGAAATCTTACTCTGCCATTTTTCTTTCAGTATAATCCTAGATAATTTGCTTGATTAGCATGTATGAAAAACATTTACTTATCAGACTGCTAGAATTCCTAAAACCAATTTGAAGTACAGTATTTTAAGGTGGGTCTTACCCTTTCTCCATGGTTATTTAATAGCACTTTATTTTTGTTCCACCAGAAAATCACAACTAGCATCAAAAAGACCATCAACATGTATATTCTCTAAAATCTGTCTCCATACTCTGTCAGTTCTGTAGATAGAGTATTATGAGGTCTTCAGAGAAACCATAAATATGAGTCCTCTGCTCCATAAAAATTAGCTCTTTAATTGTATCTGCCTTGCCAAGAGATGCTACTGTAGTTATAACTTATAGGGAAAGGAAAAATTTTAGAGCAAATTTCTTCTTCTTCTAATACGTACAGGTATTACATACGATATACTACCAGCATATTTTAGTGCAATATCTTGGAAACAACTCCAGATTTATTTTAATAAATAAAGTATTCACGAATACACTTGAAATGTGAACAAGATGTGTGAGTCAAAGAATTCCTCTAAGTGCCTGAATTTCATTACATTTTAATCTTTTAATGTAGTTAAATCATTTTAATCTTTTAATCTGTATCTATTTTAATCTAAAATTTGCTATAAATGTTTGAAAGTGTGTAATACATGAATATGCATAACACTCTGTCCTCGAAATTGCATTTACTTAGTTACTGAAGGAAAGATTGCCTTAGATGACTATGCAGCCTTAATAAATAAATATGCGGAATCTTTTCCCCCTTGACTCATTAGTTTTGCTTATACTGCAGAAAAATTTTTCTATTGGTTGTAGAGGGGTGGTTGAACCAAAAGCCTTGTATGCATGTTAGGCAAGTGATACACCATTGAGCTTTCTATATTCCCTAAAAAATTTTCTCTGGAAATTATAAATGAGAATATCTCAGCTTCTATATCTATCTATCTCTCTGTCTATTTATCTGTCTATCTATTGTCTTCGTAGGGTATTTGAAAATATGTAAATATTCATCCCAAAAATCAGAAAAAAAAAAAACTTGGAAAATCACCACAACAAACCTTGCCATTTTTTTGGTGCATTACATAAAATTGTGTGTGTGCATTTAATGTGTATAAAAATAAAGTCAATTTATTATATAGCCATAAGTTATATAATAAACATAGCTTACATTCTTTTTTTAACTAAATTAAATTTTATCCAATATCATAATGTTGATTCTGAGATTCGTTATTTCTTATTTCTAAGTGTTTTTTTTTTTTGGCAAATTAAATACTTCTACATTTTTTGACATTTTACTATAAAGAGATATAAATTCATTGTTAGTGAAAGAAAAGTAATGAAGAAAAGGTAGATCATAAGACATTCTCTCATGGTTGGGAATAAAATAGAATATTTATATATTGCTGGGGCAATTGCAAACATTCTTCTATACTCTTTACCATGACATTTCCATACTTACCATATACACAAGATAATACAAATGAAAATGCACAGTGATATATGATGCAGCATTTAAAGTAATCCAGTATGAGTGAATGACAAAATAAAATAAAATATCTTAAATACAAAGATGTATATAAAATTCAATGTAATTACACTCAGAATCTTCGGTTTAAGGAGCCAGAATTGTAGTTACTCATGTATGGCATGGAGACCAAAAGGGAGTTCAAAGAATTTCTAGATTATTCATGAATTTCTAAACTAGTAAGGTGTTTAAATTAGTAGTTTATGAAAATCAAGCAAGTTTTTCACTCTTGATATGTGAAATTTCTGTATTTATTATGCATATTATGCTCAAATACATAATTTTAAAAAATAAAGGTTATGAAGTTTCCTTATATTAGTAAACAGTTTTATTTTTCTTGTATTCCAGAAATTCAGGCAAAAGATATGGATATGTCTTTGTCTTAAATTATAGATTACAGTATCTGTTCAAATAGAGTATTTTGATATATTTTGTGCCATTGAGTTGTAGAAAATTCTACTAAAACAGCCAAACTGAATCATTCAGAACTATATTAAGAATATTTCTTTTATTTAGAAAACAAATGAGTATTTATTCAGTAATGTTAGTAATTTGGTAGTAGTAGTATGAATCAATATTTATTAATTACTAATGGATATTAATAGTGTATGGCGTATGATGTATGATGTTCAGTATGTTCATTTAATTCTCAAAGTACACAAAATGGTGGGAATTAATTGGTATCTTGCTGCTAAACAATGTTAAAAATTGTTTTTAATTGTTCACTTACATTTATCATTTTGATTGTACAGATCAGTAAGTTACTAGTAGTAAAAATATTTTCTGAAATGCATTAAAATGATTCAAAATCTTTTTTTCCACACAGGAATTACAAGAAGTGAATTTCTTAGGTGGAGGTTTGGGTAACAATAACTCCATGAGAAGACCTTCAGCATTTGACATCAAATACAAGTAACCATGCTCCCTTTCTCAGTATAATACTGAAATTTAACTCACTTCTAATAGAGCATGATAGGAGAAATGGCATATAACCTCACAATAGTGTCTTTGGACCCTCTCTTCCTTTTCCTTGGATTTTGCACCAAAGGAGAAGCCAGATTCCCTATTGTTTAGCTTCTATGTCAAGGAACCCATGTGGTCATTGAAGAAGCTCTGTCAAAATCGCCTAAGCTTGGTCCACTCCTAACCTCCACAGTAGAATCTCCATATAAAATCACAGAGCCTTTTGTCTTTAACCTCCTATGAGAAGTGTGCGAAGGGTCCTTAGCTAAGCATTAAAGAGAAACACAGCCAAACATTGCCTGGAGCAGCGGTAACATTAAGGATTCACTTTAGGGGAAAATGCTGAGTTTAGTTCCATTACACATTGTTGACCATCGTAAAGAAATGAGATGGGGCAAGCAAGTGGGGATGAAATAGGTGTAGAAAATTTAAAAAATCACAAAAGATTTATCAGTGTACACGTGGTTACCTCAGCTGTGTCTGAAAGTCAGTGGGCTTCTACTGAAGTCAGTATTCTATTCTCACACAGAAGCAATGGGAAGAGCAGCACTGGCCATCTTATGATTACATTTAAAACACAAAGCATAGCATTTTGACCCTTTAGAAAGACGCTTTGATTTTTTAAGCAATAAATTTTTCTCTTCAAGGAACAAAAAAGGAATTCATGATTAAAAGCTCCAGACTAATAAATGCTTGAAGCAAAGGAAATTAGGACTGGACTATAAAGAAACAAAAGATATTTTTTACCATCACAGATTTCTCAGGCAGGTATTTAACTAAGTGTGTGTGGGGGTGTGTGGTATATTGCCTTATGCCACAGTTTCACCACAGTACTTGGATTTCTGATATTAGCTCACAGGCATTGGGTGATGTTAAATGAAGGCTGTTTGATTTTTTTTTTGTAGTAGTAAGTAGCTGATAGAGATTGTGTTACCAGTAAGTAGTCATTCCCATCATCTAAATTATGGAAGTTACTTTTGAACTGGGCAATGAACTTTCATGAATGTAAAAGTCAAGTGCAAATAATAATAATTTAACTTCTTCCTTTCCTGTCCTGTTACTTGTATTTCTTTTTTCTAATTGCTCTGATTAATGTTTCCAGAACTATATTAAGAGTGGGTACAGTATACATCCTTGACTTGTTTCTGATTTTAGAGTGAAAGCTTTCAATTTTTGACCATTTAGTCTGATCCAGGTTACTGGTTTGCCATAGATGGCCTTTATCAGATTGAGCTATAGACCATCTATAGCAAATTTCTGTAAGGTTTTTACCATGAATCAGTGTTGGATTTTATAAAAAAGTTTTTCTGCATCTATTGAGATGATCATAGATTTTTGTCTTTGACTCTGTTAATATGGTGCATTACATTTACTGATTCACATATGTTGAACCATCCATGCATTCCTGGGATGAATACGACTCAGTCATGGTATACAGTCTTCTTGATGATTTGCTGCATTCTGTTTGCTAGCATTTTGTTGACGATTTTAGCATGTTTGTTCATTAGGGAGACTGACCTGTAGTTCTCTTTCTTGGTTGAGTCCATCTCTAGTTTTAGTATCAGGGTAATACTTGTTCCAGAAATGAATTTGAGAGTATTGCTCCCTTTGAATTTCTTTAAATAGTTTGAGAAGTAGCAGTGTTAGGTCTTATAAAAATTTCTTGTAGAATTCAGCAGTGAATTCACCAGAGTTTGAGCTATAGATGACATAATACTCTCACAGAAGACCCCAAAAAAATCTATCCAAAACTTTTAGATTTAACAACCATATTCAGTAGCATAGCTCTGTACATTGTCAACACTGAAAAATCAATAGCCATCTAGTACACGAATAACAAACTCACTGAAAGAAAAATTTGGGAAACAACACCTTTTACAATATAATCCAAAAAATGCAATACCTAGGAATCAATCTAATAAAGGTAGTAAAAGTCCTCTACATTGAAAATGACAGTACTCTGAAAAATTGGATTGAAGAGGATATCAGAAATTGGAGTTATCCCTTGCTCTTGGGTAGGAAGAACCAATATAGTGAAAAATGGCCATATTTCTAAAATTCCTGTATGGATTTAACACAACTCTGATAAAATTCGAAGAGCATATTTCACAGAATTACAGACGACAACCTTAAAGTCCATTTGGAACCAGAAGAGACCCAGAATAGCAAAGGCAATGCAGGGGGCAGCAGCACATTTCCTGAATGGAAATTATACTACAGAACAACTGTGATAGAAACAGCATGGTATTGGCAAAAAAAAAAAAAGCAGACCCCAAAAATCAATGGAACAGATTAGAAGCTGGAGAAACAACTCCAGACATACATAGTCATCTTATCTTTGAAAAGTTGTCAAACACCTTCACTGGAAAATGGTGCTGGAGAAACTGCATTTCCACACATCAAAGATTTAAACAAGGCCCTTATCTTTCAGCATGCACTAAACTAAAATTGAAATGATCAGAGATCTAAATATTAAACCAGAAGCACTAAATCTGCTAGAAGATAGAATAGGTAGAACTCTTGAGGGCATTGGTGTAGGAAAAGGTTTTATAATCAAAATCCCAATGGTACAGGGACTGTCACAAAGAATCAGTAACTGGGATCTTGTCTTATTAAAATGCTTTTGCACAGCAAGAGAAACTGCCAACAGAGTAAAGAGACAGCCCACAATGTGGGAAGAAATTTTGCCAGCTGTTCCACAGAAAAAGGACTACTATGTAGAATATATAAAGAACTCAAAAAAAAATTGGAACTCCCTCAATTTAAAGACTCAGTCCAAAAATGAGCATTTGAAATGAAAAGACACTTCTCAGATGAAGAAATAGAATCAGGAAATAAATATATGAAAATTTTCAACATCACTGGTTATTCAAGAAATGCAATTAAAACGGCACTGAGATTTTGTTTCATCCCAGAAAGAATGGCTATTAGAACAGATTAGAAGCTGGAGAAACAACTCCAGACATATATAGTCATCTTATTTTTGTTTCCTCTTTTAATTTTATTTTTTTTTCCTCTTTTAAAATGTCATGTTAACTTTGATTAGTCAACTTCATTGGATAAACTCATAGGCAATTAATAAAACCCCTTTCTGGGAGTATGTGGGTGGGATGTGGAGACATGGCCATGGGTACTATGTATGGCCTTGGCTCTTTCCTTTGTGAAACTTTTTCCCTGCTTCCTGGCAGCCAAGAACTAAGCAGTTTCATTTTTCCCTGCCCTTCTTGATGTCTCTGCATTGCAGTCAGCCAACAGCCAATCAATGACTGAAACCGTAGGCAAATTACACTTCTCCTACAAGTTGTAGGTATTGGGTTTTGTGTAACATTGAAGAGAAAGCTAATAAATACACATAAGACATTCACAAAATGGTCATACTCAAGACAAAAATAGGTTTTTATTTCATCTGATTGGACATTTGCATGCAATATAAGTAATTACAAAGATACTGCAATAGTGCATTTTTTTCTGTTGTTAAGTTTTTGTTTGGTTATTGACATGCATGTAAACTTGAAGTAGAATTATGTACACTACTTGAACTAATGGTGGTAATTTTAAGATTGAGAGCAATTCTTTACCACTAGATACAAAAGTTGATATTATTCAACTAGTACATTCTTGCTAAAATGTAAAATTCCATGACTGGCATTTTGTAAATATATTCTGAATGGTAATTTTTTTCAAAGTAATTTTCTAATAGTCTATTAGGTTCTATGATTATGCCACTGATGATCAAGCAATTTATAGATATTCTGTTTTTGAAATATTTTCAGAATGGGCAGATTTACCCAATGTGGTAGAGCATACCTGAGACCCAAGCACTGTGGGAGGTTGAGTCAGAAGGAAGAGTCATAAATTCAAGCCCAGTCTAGATAATTTAGCAACACTTTTTCAAAGTTAAAAACAAAACAAAACTGAAAAGGGCTGTGGATGTAGCCCCATTAAAAGGGCCTGGGTTCAATTTCTTATGCTGAAAAAAGGAGATACATATTTATTTTAGAAAATACTTATAATATTTTCATTCTTTGTAATTATGAAATGGAGTTGGCATAAGATACACATGCATTTGACTTCAAACCATTTAAGCATACTTTGAGTAATCAAAACAGGTAATGTGGAGGCTGAACAGGCAGAAAATGAGTTAACCTAAGGTGACAGTACAATTGCTGTAAATACAACCTCTTGTCTCATCATGCTGCCCTAAGTTGGCACATACTAAATGACCATTAGCCTCTGCACAGGCTCACATATGTAAAAGTGAATATAATAATAAGCATGCCCTAGATGTGAAACAGAGATATTTCTTCCTAGTGGCCTATGACCCTCTTCTTGAAGTAGATGAATACAGGTGTCCTCAGTTCTATCCTTAAGGCCTACCATGAGGACCAAAGTAGTAGACCACGTCAAAGTGCCTCCTTAAATGCATGATCTAACGACAAAATACCGAGCCCCTGTGAGACAGAGTGCAAGAAAGCCTGCCTGAGATGCTTGTTTTGAACATATCATACCCTGTTCAAATCTTCAAATCTTTATTAAACCTTGTAAAAATCTCAACATTTCAAGGACAGTGTGGTCCTCTCATGGACTCCCCCACTGCTCTCTTGTGGTGTATCAGTAAGTAATTAACTTTTTATATTTTTTAACTATTGGTCAATTCTTTCACCACCATCACAGCAACTGCACTTCGCAAAGCATGTAAAATGTTTTTTATTAACTAATATTAACGGTCAATGAAGATATATACTTGTTATGCTTTGAAAAATACTCTGAGCTAAATTCAAAATGAAAAGAAGGCAAAAAAGTTTTCAACCAGAAAAGCTTCATTATAACATGGCTATTCTTCCAAAGTTAATAATGTAAAGTTCACTATTCATTGGAGTCTATAAGCTTGGTATGCTTATAAAAATAATTTGTCACATTATAATTACATCTAATACATTTTACTAATTGTTTCTTTATGGCTTAATAGAGATTTTCCCCCAAAGCATTCAGCTTAGACAACATTAATGAGATCAGGCTTAATTTCCAATGGACTCAGTGAAATGAAAAATTGGGTAGCTTGATTTAACACAATAGGCCAAGAGGCCAAATCAAACCTTTTATTTTAGAATTCGGTGCCTCTATTCTGTTCTCTGAAGACGTTGTACGCTTGTATTTTGTTCCAACAATTAAATTTTTAATTACTAGAATCTTTTAAACATCTCTATTGATATTTGGTAGCTATGACCTTAGGCAAATTGTTTTATTTTTCTGACTCAGTTTCTCATTTTGTGCAATGGAAATAATAATAATTACTACGGTCTACTTTTGAGAAGATTCAAAGAAGTGACTATCATAACGTTTAACAGGGCGCATTCCACAGGATAAGTACATAATACTTAGATATCATTGTAATCACTTTTTCTATCTAATTACTTAATTGTAGCCTCTCTCCCCTTAGGCATAATGTCTTCTAATATCATTTACAATGTTTCCTTCCATTGACATCCATTTCCATTCTCTGTTTGTGATTTATTTTTCTTTTATTAGATACATTTATGAATTCAATTTATCTGTAATCATACCACACAGACTAAAAACTGCTTTGTCTCTTTCAGGTGATTGTTCCTGTTTAAAGTTGATTTATTTAATAAAGCAGAGTAGAAATATAGCAAAAGTCAATTCTCGTTTTTGTTGCTTTCATTCTTCTTAGAGTGCTCTGTCAAATTATGCTACTGTGACTAAATATCTCAGGCATATCCTTGACTTTTTTGATTCAGTTTACCTTCACTCAGTAACAGACATTTTATCTTTCTCAGCTATTAAAGAATTACAGTCAAAACTAATATTCAAGCTTCAATTGCTTTGTAGCTTGACTTAGTTTGACTTGACTGTAGCAAGGAGTGAGGAATGACAGGATTATTTTACTTATCCCATTTTTGCCTGTGCCCTTTCTCCTCATTTACAAGGTGTATCTGGAAAACTACAGTGAGTTTAATTTTTAAGAAATTACAATAGAAGACACATTGTTATAGTATTCTTCAACACACTTACTGGATTCTTCCAGTCTCCAGCATGCAGACAGATCTTTTGCATTCTTCTGCATTTGGCTCTAAGGGTGACTATTATAAGATAATCCTATAGATGTATGTGTGCTGTATTATTCCCTTGCAAACCCAGACTACAACAGAGGACTTCAGAAGTGCTTCAGAATGTGTCAAAACAATGAGGTAAGTATTTTAGACTGTGTTGAAAATTTCTGAAAGCCTTTTTGGAAACTTTTCATTTCTTTGCAATAGAGTGGTTCAGTTTTTTCTTGATCATCTTTCTTCTATACTCTCCAGTAATCTTTTTTGGCATGGCGAATCACATTGTCAGTTGTTCTCATTTGAGCACTTTGTTCTTTAAGTAATTCAAACTGTGCCTCTGTACATGGTCCACCAGAATCTTGAAAAGTCCTGAAAAGTCTAGAAGAGCAGTTTACCCTTTCTACATTTTGGTACCACAAGTACCCCTTATGGTAGACTCCTCCAGGAAGGTCTCTGTGGACTGAGGCCATTCCTTCTAATTGCTTCCCTGAATTCTTCCTTCCTCCATCTGAGGCAGGGGGGAAGAAGCCTGTGCCCCTCTACCTCCTGATAATAAGGACGAAGAGTGCTTTACATTCTATCAGACTGTTATAATTTAGATCTCAAATGACCTCTGAAGGTACATGTGTTAATGACTTAGTCCCCAGATGGCACTATTGAAAAGTGGCAGGAAAATTAAGAGCTGTGACACTATGGTAGGTTTTACATCATTGAAAGCATAGCCTTAAAAGACATTATAGGACTCAGGTCACTTCCTCTTTCTTTATTTCATTCCTGCCCATAGGTGTGGGCTTCCTCCACCACGCATTTCTGCGATGACTGCCTTACCACAGGGCAAACTGATCAGGAACTGAAATTTCCAAAACTGTGAATCAAAATAAAGTTTTTCTCTTAACAAGTTGATGTATTAAAGGTAGTTTTTATAGTGACTGAAAACTACCTCACACATAGCTTTTCCAAATAAATACCAGCATTAAATTTTTTGGTCAATGTTCCTACTTTCTTTTACATATGATCAGGTTGGATGGTAGATTTACAATTTTCTAACTCCTTGATTTTGATCTTAACATCTGAACATATCACTTATTACTGTGCTGCTTTTTCTTGCCTGGATCCAATATGTATTTAATTCATAATTTTAATGTAAGTGCTTATTTTTATTTCCTTTACTTGCAAATACCAGGGGGAAAAATTTTTGTTACACATCCATTGGTACTATTATTAATCAACAGTTTTAATCACAAATTAGTTGAGTGATCTGAGGCAACTTAATCATAAACAGTGCTATTTAATGATAGTCAAATATGTGCACAGAGTTTAACTTGCTGAATTCCTATTCTTGTTCAATAAGTCAAGTAACCTTAGAATATTTAATTTTCTAGACTTTAGTTTACTGTTTTGGACACTGAGAATAATTAAACCATATAATTTGTGCTAATTATCTCAAAATTGCATATTAATTCTTTAGTTCATTGTGTGATACATCATAAACATTGAACTGTCATGAACTTTCTCAGATCACCCCGTAATATCTTTCTCCTGTGTGTCCTTTCTCCCACCTCCTTTTGCGCAGTTGCCCGTTATGTGCAGTAGTGAGGGAGGCAGGGCTCAAACACAGAGATCAGCTTTTCCAGCTCTGAGCACTTTGTGTGGCCAGCATGCGTGAGAAGGATGGGTCACTAGTCCACTTCTGGTGCTTTTAAATATGATAAATAAAGGTAGGAGGGTTAGGAGAAAAGTCCTGGTCATGACAGAATGTCGTGTTGGTCATCGTATGGGCACTTGTCATTTATTCTTATTGTTGAATACTATGTATTCTGAAACTTTGCCTTCCTATGAATCTCTGAATTTCCCCTTTTTAAAAAAATATATAAAATCATTTTCTGAGGCATGCAATCAGAAGTACTGATAGGTTTGAGCATTATTAGAACTTAATTTGTATGTCTTTATTTTTCCTCTGAGAAGCAGGTAGCAGCAGAAAATTCAAGCATAGTTGAAATGTTGCTAGGACGCACTTATGACCTCTTCTTTCTTTGCTGATTCCTTTTTGCTGTTAGTCTTTCTAGAGCAGATTTCTCCAAATTCTTGTCTTTTCTCTTTTTTCTTTTATTATGCCTTTTCTGTATATTCTTCTTTGGCATTTTATTCCAAAAACAATTTTTTTTCTAAGTGAGACACTTTAAATGTGCATATATCTAACCTACGATCCACACCTATATTTCTTCAGTATTAAAGAACACCTATATTTGAATACTTTCAAATACTTAAAAATTAACATTACTTAAATTGATTTTACTCATTTCTAATTCATTCTCTATTTTGAGGAGCAGTCATATCTTCTATCAGTGACTTACAAAAGAAATTCCAAATATATTTTCTTTAAATTTTCAGTCAATTATTTGTAAATCCCAGTAACACAACTTAAGAGTTTTACTTTTCTTCTTCTTCTTCTTTTTTAATTCTGGTGCGTTTTGTGGAGTTCATTATTTTCTTCCTGAATTGTGTCTGATTCCTTACCAATTTTCCTGTCTCCAATCAATGTCTACTCTCTCAAAGTATATGAATTACACACTCTGCCGCTAGAATGAGCCTTCCAGAACAGAAATTCTAAGGATCCTATTTTTTTCTGTATTTCTTAAACATTTTCAGCGACTCTAGTGGGCTTATATAGGTGTTCACTTTTGACAGTAATGTCATAAACATTTTTAGTAAATTTTATAACTGGAAATGAAATGATTTTTACTGTTACATAATCATGATACACACAGAGAATTACTCTCCATATTCAAAATTTGAAAGTTGTAGTTTTCTTTCTGGTTGTCTCTATTTCTGGTTTATGTTCTTCCACTTTCTGTAGAGCTCATAGCTCTTTTTACTTTTGAGTCAACTTTCTTTCTTTTTTTTTTTGTTTTTTTTTTGCGACACCGATGATCGAACTCACAACTTCGCGCTTGCCAGGCAGGCGCTTAGGCAGCTGAGCTAAATCCCCAGCCCTTCGAATCAACTTTCTAAGACCCAAGGCCCATGCTAATCAATAGGACAAAGCTTTCTATATCATGGACCTAATGTCTTAATTTCAATGGTAAGGGCAATGTCTTATTCTATTTGTAGAGTTAATACTAACTTTGCAACAATCTTTAAAATTTACACATTATTTTCCTGCTTATTTCTCCTGAAATTGATGTGCTCTATTGAAAAATCTACATGGTAAAATTCTGACCTCCTAGCAAGGGCATTAAGTGGTGGGGCCTTTGAGAGGTGACTAAGATTTTGACAGCAGAGACCCTGTAAATGGAATCAACAGAGACTACCTAGAAAAGGGCGCCAGCAGTTCTCTCTCCCCTTAGTCCACTCGAGGTCATAGAGGGGAGATGCTTAGCTCAATTAGGAAAAGGGACTTCGACACACATCAAGTCTTCAGGTGTGCTGTTTTGGAGTTCTTACACCTAAATATTGTGAGGAATACATTTCTATTTTTTATGTGGCAGTTGCTGGTACCAAGATGAAATTCTTCACACTGGATTTAGATGATATTAGAGCCAGTAACTTATGGAGAAGGAAAACATTTGCTTACTTGTCTGAAATAAGTACCTTCTCAAGGACTTTATGAAGGCCCATGAGAAAATCCATCATGTTCCACATGCATCCCATACTTTGCACTTCTCCCATTATACACAGATTTCTCTGACAAAGTTTGTCTTTAATGTTCTTTAAGAAAGACTATAGCATTTCAGACAAGAAGCTTTTCACAAACCTTGCTCAGCAATGGTATGTCTAACAGTGAGTTGAGGCCATCTCCTACCTCAAGTCTGAAAAACCAAGCAACTTCCTATCCAAGTAGCTCATTTACATTTCTCCTTTTTGTTTTTTGTTTTGTTTTGTTTTTTTGTTTTGGGGCTTTTTTTTTTTTTTGGTGGTACTGGAGATTGAACTCAGGGCCTTGTCTCCTTTTTGCTTCAGTAAAATTCCACTTGCATCAAACTCTAAATTTGCACATAATTTAATGTGGCAGGCATATTGTTATTGCAATGCTTTACTGTCAACAAATATCATTATGTTTTGAAATATCTCTCTGATTGCTAATTAATTTGACATTTATAACCAACCTAATTTTTGGTAGTTTTTTAAAGCAGTCTAATAAAAGCATTACCCATGAGCGAATAAATATTTATTTAAAACAGGTTATACTATCTCAACAAAGTCTGTATATCTTTAATTGACTATTTTTCATTAATGGAAAGTAATATTATGAAAGGTAATTAAGGTGAAAACCCCATAGGAATATTTGTACAATAATATTAAATTATTTTATACTGATATTTATTTAGCATCTTCAGAACAAGCTCCACCCTCTAAGAATCAGTGGGCTACAAGTCAGCATCTCCATGACCTAAACACCTTCCAAAAGCCCCAACTTTGCACACCTGAGGTTTCTAGGGAACAGTTCAGATCTAAAAGCATCTCTCTTTTCTTTAGGGATCCTTAGAGATTTGTGCAGCATAAGTGTTTTTCAACAAGCAATATTCCCTTCAGAGTCTCTCTTATATTGATACACTTGATGTGAATAAGATTTTTAACTATGAGATGGAGGAGGCCTATGGGCAAGAATTCCAATTTTAATGTATTTAAAAACTAACAATTTTCAAGCACAGAAACATTTACGAGTAGCAGGCGATCTTTTGACACTTGTATGCATTTTATTTTTTTTTATTTTGTATGCATTTTATAATTTTCAAATAACTATATTTCTATCTCCTCATTTATCTCTCCCTATGGTGTAAATACTCAAAATCCTTTCTTCCAGTTTTTTGAATGAATGATCTGCTGTCTTGAAGGCAGATAGAAAAGATCTACTTATATGTGAGAGTGTTGCTCTTTTGTTTTGCTCAGTCTTTTAAATTATGTGATGAAGACCACCCACATTAAGAAGAAAAATCTAGTTTACTTAGTCTATGGACACATTGTTCCTGTCCAAAGGTACACTCACCCATATTTTACCAAATATGTGGGCATCTCATCACCCAGTCAAACTGAACCATAAATTTGACAATCATACTATCATATGAAATTCTCCATATCTAAACAATTCTTCTTAAAGGATGCCTCTTTATATGACTATATTTTAGGAGTTTTCTTCTTCCAGATGTTATAGTAAGTACTTTCCAGGTAATTTCATACAATAAGTTGTGAAAAAAATGTGTCAAATTGTTAAATTAGAACAAAATTAATCATAGGCATTACCTGGCACCTTTGTAATAAATTACTATAACATTACAAATACTAAGTACAGATGATCTGCTCTTATATTGACCAGGTCTGAGAACCCAAACACAGCTCTCAAAATTGCCCTGTTTCTCCCACATTTGAGCATGCTTGGTTTCAGATTTAGAAGGTGAGAAAGCTAGAAATTTTATTTGGTCAAATTTCGCTTGGTCCATATTTCCCTCTAGGTACCTTCCCAAATGAGTTAAACACATCATACTACAGCGATGTATACACGCCTATGTTTGTATGAGCACAATTCAAAGTAAGTCTAAGTCTTGGAGGTGGCCTACATGTTCATCAAAAGGTGAATGAATAAAGAAAGTGTGGTAATTACATACAACAGTGTAGTGCTCTGCCATAAGGAAGGATAACCTTGAGTCATTTGTAGGAAAATGGAGGCACCTTGAAAGGACAATATCAAGTGAAATAAGTGAGACAAACAAGTTTATGTAGCTCCTGCTTTTTCTTATGTATGAAATCCAAAATATAAACAACCAAATAAAAGATACATTGTAAGAAGGAAGGACACAGATCTTTTTCAATGGAAACAGGGTCAAGAGATGGAAGGCAAAGGAGACAGAAATAGGGAGGGAGGAAAAAGGGATAAAAAATAACTGGGTTGTTTTATAGATGTACAATAAATCTCCATGAAGTATAAAATTATTCTGCTCTATTATGTAAACATGTACTAATAAAATATAGAAAATTAAAAAGAGCCAGTAATTAGTAGCAAAACAAGCAACCACATTTACATAAAATTTTTAAGCAAAGATTAATATAGCAGACAAGGCATATGATCCTAAAATATTTAATAACAAAAGTCTCCTCATTTTCTCTCTTATAGTATGTGAAATTGTATATTTTCCACATCATCTTTTTGATTAGCCTAGTGAGAAATTATGTTGAGGCTATTCCTCTTCTCAGAAACTTGTTGAATAAGAAATTAGATAAATGACCACATCTGAACTTAAAATTTAGGCATAATCTTAACATATCTGGGTGGGCACAAGGTCATATGAAACTTTAATACTAAAAGGAAGACAGGTGAGTTAGATGAAGAGATGAGACAGAAGAAATAGTTGAACCTATTGAAAAGATCATAAGAATTCAAACATCCATTTTTGCTGTAAGAATGTCCTATGGGATGCAATAGAAAGAATGCAAGATGCTTCTAGAGTAAAGAATAAATCCAAGCTGAAACAGAGTAAATAGTGATATCAGTAGTTTGACAGCAAGGACCTAAATTGGGCTGACAGCTTGAATGGTGTTAGAAGTAGATTGTTTCCAGTGTCTCCTTAAATAACCCAGCTGTGTGACATCTTCAGTATGGTTTTGTGTAATTCTAAGCAGAAAAACTAACAATCAGGATTTCTGACTTACAAAATTAGGATTATATATTTCTGTTGCTTTTCCCTATTGTAAGTTATAAAACTGTAATAAAAGAAAACAAATGTAAGATCCAAAAAAACCCTTATTTTCTTATTATTCTCTTCATTTTTCAGTCACCTCCTTTTTCTGCTTTTTCAGTATCATTGATTTCTGAACAGAGAAACTCATTTACCTTGGACTTAATAGATTCTTTAACCATCTATGAAATCTCTGAATCAAACTTAAGACATGTCTTGATTTCACATATCTATCTTATGTCTTTCATTTATTATGCTACTTTGTTCATTTTTTCTATTTTAATATCCCAAATATTTACTATCTTTTTGCACTGTTCCTGGTATTTCTGTCTTGCAAGCTATTGTCTCTTCCATTGTTTGAACAAGAATTCTAAATTATAGACATGTATCTCTTCCATTTAGAAACCTACAATAGTCTCACACTAATTGGAAGGTAAAAATAACTCCCTACCATTACCTAGAAGGCCACTTATTAACAGATTAGTTTGAAGAATCAAATAAAAATCCTTAACACTCAACTCGACCTCACATACAAAAGGAGAAAATCCAAATTAAATCACATCCAAGAAGACTGAATGGAATAAGAGTTTAGAACCACAAGAAAAATCTAGAATAATGTATATGTTGGTTTTCATCATATTTACATTTGCATCTTCCTAACACCAAAACAAAAAAGCAACAAAACGAAGCAAATGACTATTTACTGAAGTGAACACGCTTCTCGAAGACAAATGTGAAGGTTCATAGTGATCATCATCTTGAATAGATTAAGACTCCTAACAAATTAGTTAATCACAGGGCTGGGCATGCCTGAGGAAGTGCCGGGAAGTAACTGGCTGTGAGCCCTGGAAGATGAGGGAGGAAGATCCTCCTTGACGTGCTGGAACCATGCAATGAGCTTGCAGCCTGATGCACTGAAATGAAAGAAAAAAGTGAACCTGCATGGCAATGGTCCACGCTGTATGAGCAGGAGTGTCTTTTGCAAATGTCACTGCTTCTAGGCAACAGACTCCAGGTTCTTTAGCTTTGCAGTGGGAATTCCTCCTAGTGAATTTCCAACGACCCTCCAGGCTTTCAGCATACGAGTGGCGATGCATTTTTGATCCCTCTTTTGCTGTGACTTTCAACTTCCTATATTGAACAGTGACTGGATTCCCTGGCTCTCCAGCACATGGATGACCATTGTGGACTATCTCTGTATTTTCTGTGGATTCTGCTCCTTTAGAGATACTTAACCAATACACAAACCGTGCAGTTTGTCCTTGAAAGCGAGCCAAGTAAGAATGAAATGATGCTAATGGACTTGTATTTCAAGGTCAACCAGTTATCCAGAGTTCACAGTAAGCATTAACCTGTTTTTATATTTGAAAAGGCACCACTTTGTGAAGTCCATGCTTTCCAAGAAAATCAATATAAATATAGCAGTATGCTTTGTTCAGAAAAACTAAGCATTTAGAGTACAGTTTGCCAGAATCTTAGAAATAAATTTGGTGTGCTTGCTTATGTGTGTGTGTGTGTGTGTGTGTGTGTGCATAGGTATACGTGATTAATTTTTCCTATCAATTTGTGGTTGCAATTGTTGACATTGGATTCAGTAAAGGTCGGTGACACAAGCTTCAGTAAATGACTTGCCTGATAGAAGTGAGATTGAAAGATGAAAGGCACAAGTTTATGAAGAAGTGCTGAAGTTGAATGGATAAGGAGAACACAGAATAAGAATATTTGTTTCATGTTAATTCTTCATAAAAACTATCCAGGACTAAAGAGAGTCTCAATAATCATACAGAAAGGTATCCAATCCATGACCAGGAGCACTTCCTGATGATATTGAGGCTTGTGCACGTTTTCACCAATGTGGATTTTCTCTCTTAGACACTGATTCAGCTTTTCCCACTTTTAGAATCCTAACTTGGCATCAGCAGAAATCAATGCCATGCCTTCTATGTAATATCATCCTGGAAGGTAAAATGTAAGTTTCCATTTATCTTCTCTCCTGAAGGGTACAGCAATTTGATCAAATTTGAATATGAGTCTGTCTCCTCTGCCTACATTGTTTCTCAGAACACTGCAATCTGAAGACTTACTGTCCCATCTTTTTCTGTGATACTTACATTACATCACATGTACATTCTTAATAATTTTAATGTTAAAAAGGGTCTAAGTGGCTATATGACCATATATTCTCCCTGTTTTATTGTATGTACTTTGCCAGAAATCCTCATTCTAGTGACATAATCAAATAGCATTTAAACAGCTCATCTATTTTAGACAAAAGATCACAGTAAATCTCTGCAGGAGTTCTAGCTCTTTGATGATACTAAACAAACCACTGATATGTAGTCCTGCCACTCCACAAACTAAGTAAACTTTCTGGGACCCAGTAATATCTAATACTCTTAATGACTAAATTGAAAAATGTGATTTTATTGTCAATGCAACTTGAAAGTCTGCAAAATTTGAAGTACTGCCTGGGTAACTTCCATGAAAAACCCTGTCATATTTCTGCTCAGGTGAATCTGTTGCAACTACTTGATCTGTAGGTTCTCCATGGTCCTGAATTTCAGGAGAAGGTATCATGGGAAATTTGTATTCTACTGGCCGACTTCAGTTCTCTTAAAGTTTTCAAAACATTTTTATGGAAAAGAGTAACCTGAAACCCAGGGAATTAATTGTGGCATTATCTTGCTTCAAAGTAACAGAGAATGTGAAGCTATTCCAATTGTATCCTCAAAGGAAAAGCAATTATATCCTCAGATCTCCTTGGGATTACATTCTAGGTTTTATCAAAAGGAAAGTCATCCAGCGAGGTACAACCCTGACTTAATGGAGAAAAATGCAAGATGAATGACAAAAAAGGAAAGTGGGTATAAAATAACTGTAGTCATAAGATACAACAGTGAAGACCTTATTTTACTGTTTCTTGCATTAATCCTTGAGAGATTAGAACTACTACTTTAAAGATGCCTCAGATGTAAATTAAATTCAGTGAAGAAACAGCATACCTGAATGGTGTCTTTGTGGATTGTTTCTGACATTTCATGTGCTACACTATCTCACTCATGTGTATTTATCATCTATGTTGTGACATCTGACTTAGAATGAGTCACAACCAGCTACATGCTGGAGTAACACAAAGTACCCTTCATTAGCATCACATAACCCTGAAGTAGTTTAAGAAGGTAATTTTTCATAGGGAAAAATTTTATCCAGTTGAGAATGAATGCATGTGGAAAGGTGCTTCTTTTGTGGATAAATGATCTGAGAAGTAATCTTCTCAAGTGCTGTCATGACATAGAAGAGACAGATACAATAAAGAATACTCAGTATAGCACCTTATATTCTTTCTCTCTTTCCTTGATATGTGCTTCTTAATTCCTAATAATTTGTAGATTACACTCTCCAATAATAAGAATTTAGTCCTTGTTTTGAGGGAATGATTTTTGGAAAGTCGTGTGTGTGTGTGTGTGTGTGCTTGCATTCATGTATGTATGTCTGTCTGTCTGTCTGTATTTGTACATACAGGAGATCTGAGAGAGTTTTAGAGGTCTCAGATTTTTTTCTCCTCAGTTAAAGTAATTACAGACCTTGATGGTAGTTAGTTCTCATGGTGTAAGGTATAGTATTTCCTGGTCATCATTCCTTTTCTTGATAGTTTGGGAAATGAAAACAAATAAATAAAATATGATAAAATAAAACACCTAGAATAACTTGAAGTAGATGGTAAGGAATTGGCCAATGGTGAAAGATAAGAGTAAATAAAATCAGACTTCTTTGTACTTTCAAAGTTAAACTGAAGCAATTTTACAAAAAACTCATTGATAATTTCTGCATTTGGAAGTCATATTTTAAAAGCTATGATTTAGAGAAATTAAACACTTATTTAGGAAATAATGATGCGGAAAATGATTTGTGTTCAGTTGCTAGAGGAGAAACTATTTCAGTAACCCAGGTGTAAGATGATGAGCTACAGAACCAAGGTGGTGAGAGTTAGCATGTAAATAAAGTGACATATTTAAAGACATTTGAGGGAGGAGGGATTGACAAGACATGATTGCCTATTAGGTAAATAACTGATGACAGAATGATATGTATTAAATTACTAAGAAAATCAAACTTTGCATGAGTGATTTGCTTTCTGAACCTCATCTATTTGTGTTTTATTTTCATAAAGCAGATGACCACATATAAATAAGTAGATTTATAGTGGTAGACAAAAATTACAGATTTAGGAGTCAATAAGCTCATTCAAGAGTGCATATTAATTGAGTCTACATTTTGCACTCATCACTATTCACTAGGCTAAGATGCATTAACAATGAATGAAACAAAATATGCTTCTCTTACTTGACTGTTACTTTAATGGAAGACAACAGACCAATCAAGATGACTAGCTTTCAAAAATACCCTTAAGTGCTATAGAAAATGCAGAGCTTGCTGAGGAAACTCTTCAGGACTGAGAGATGACTAAATTTTGAACAGGGTGATGAGAATCCCCCGCACTAAGAGGAAAGAATGTTGGGATCAAACCTGGAAATGGATCAGTGATCTACATGAAAAGGAACTCTTAGAACATGATGGATAACTTATGAGACATTGAGTCAAAGTTTAAGAGAAAGGAAATAGGAGCTACCTTAAAGAAGTTCACACTGACAAAATTTGGACAATTTAGTCAACTATCACTTTTTCTTTTTTAAGGTGCTCCTAATAGTTTTCAGCTTTCCTTGATTGCACACACACACAAACACAGAGAAACACATATGAAAAATATTATTGGAAGCTTAGTTTACACTCTGCGCTTTCTAGGTCTGAAATCATTCATTTAGCAAAGAACCTTTGTTAAGAGTTTTCAAATAGGTGACTGAGTCTATTCATGCTCACTGTTATTGTGGTGTCATTGATTCTGGGTCTTGTGGGGTGCCTGTTCCATCTAACTATGCACCTTTCCATCTGTGAGCTACAATAGTTTTATTTTCTTTTTTTTGACCTTTCATTTGAATTTGTGCATTTGCAGAACTTAAAGATTACATTCATCCTGGGAAGTTGGTACATGTACATAACACATTTAAACTATTTTTATTTTCTTTTTCTCTCTTCCCAATCTTCTCTGTTCCCTTCATCTATCCCTTCATTCTCTCCAGGTTTGCAAAAAATCTGGAGCTCATATAATTTTCAATTCAGCCCTCCAACTGCCAAAATTCAGTGTTCTACACCATTTTCACAGTGTTGTCTTATAGCTCCATTTTCTGATATAGAGTATCTGAGTTCCCAATTCTACTCAATATTTTCTTATTTCCTCTTTGGTGATACACAATATACTATTAGGATAGAGTTGCCAACTCCAAGAACAAAATTTTAAGGTAAAAGATGTTTTGTTGTTGTTGTTCTTACATCATATTCCATAGTAGAAAAATGTGGTGTCAAAGTTGCTTCAACTTGGGGAAAGTATGTAGAAGTTTTGTTTTTGTTTTTGCTATCTTGCTATTCCAAATATTATCACAATAATATTTATTGTATACTGTATATTGTATTATTGGATATCTATCTTTATGTGAACTTTTAAAGTTCACATAATATTTGCTTAGTTTAAAATATAAAATAAATTTAGATTTAAAACATAGGCACTATATAAATTCAGACCCCATAACTGTCCAGGAGGGTATCTTTTACACTCTAGCCTCTTAATAAAGTATATCATTAAAGTTTTGAATTTTTATAATTTTGAGATGTGTGATATAGTATTAGAATATATTTTAATTTTTTATTAAAAGTGTTAAACATTCTTTCAAATTTTGAAGACTGTTTTAAACCTTTGTGTATGTATTGTGTGTGTGTGTGCATGTGTTTACATGCAGACATAAACACAGAGAATTATAAATATTGTTATAAATATAATGGAAGTTGGATGATGATCCAAATGCACTGATATATAAGAATGAAAGTAGAATTATTCACACATATATGTCGATAAGAATATGTATGTGCTTTGAAGTAGTATAAATAATCATGAGTGTCCTGATAAAAGTACATTATAGAAATTATATTCCATCAAAATACCCTTTCAGTGGAATGCATGATGGAATGAAGTGATACAATGTGAATTGAGGTTAAACTTTATTTTCCTGTACTGGGAGTTGAATCCAGGGCTTTCCTTGCCCAAGTTAATAAAGCACCTTACCATGTGTTTGTCTGTCTATGTACCATTTATTCTTCCTGTGTATCTATGTATATTTAAGAACTTTCTATATATGAACCAAATGTTTAATCTTTTACTCAATATTTAATAAAATATATAATATGGTGATTGAGCATATTTATATTACATTTTTGGGGGAATATGCTTCTTGGCATTTCTGCATTCATTTTGTTTATTTTTTCCATGCAGTTCTTTTTCAGAGTTAAATATACCAATCTTTCATTACTTCTGGACTTATTTATAATTCTTTCACATGTAGATTAAGAGTATATCTAGCATCTTCTAAGTATATCTAGCATCTTCATAAGTCACTTATTAATTATTTATTTAGCCTTATGTATTTTTATGTTTTAAATTTTATCAAAGACTGTTTGGCAAAAAGACTATCCAGTTTTTCTAACACTATTTAAATAAAACTCCACCTTTTACCTGAATATATAACATATCACATAAATTATATATGAAAATTTACTCTTGCTTTTTGGGTGAATTTATGGATTCCCTATGCACTTCTTCTGGATCTATAGTCATTGAAATAGTTT
>RJWT010008059.1:0-26779 GCA_004365215.1 Cuniculus paca
AGTATTTTAGATTTGGTTTATCTGAAAAAAACATTTAGGATAAGGATTACACATTAAAGAGAATGGAGAAGCACAGGATCAGATCCCCTCCAGAGTAGGGGGGTCCAGAGAGTAAATATTTTTCTGTAAAGGACCAGAGAGTAATTATTTCAGGCCCTGTGGGCTGTATGTTATATGTCAACTATTCAACTTTTAACAGTGTAGTACCAAAACAGTGACAGATAGGATATAATTGAATGGGTGTGACTGTAATACAAAAAAAGAAATTATGGGCATTCAATTGGAACTTCAGATAATGTTGATGTATCACAAAATAATCTCTTTGACTTTTCAATTACTTAAATATACAATATTCATAGCTTGTAGGCAAAACAAAAAGTCAGTGGACATGTGAATATAAGTTTCTCCATTTAGTCATGGAATTACTATGCCCAGGGCTTGAGGTAGGACACAGCATTATAAAATCATAGAATGTTCGGTTGAAGTGGTCCGTAGGGAGTGCCTAGTCCAACAACCTCACCTTAATAACCATCCTTGGCATTTCCAGTTCACTATTAAGTATGGTAGGGCATATAGTAAAGTAATAGTAAAGTAACAAGAATAGGATGTACTTGGTGATTTTATTTGAGTTAAGATTTATTTCTTGGCTTTGCAAGTTCAATAATGCTTATTGGTTCTGTTGATTTTATTAGAGTCAGTGAGTCTGGCTCAAAAGTAACTCAGATTCTTAACTTCCTTAAAGCTGTTTTTCTATTTGCAGTCTTTTGAAGTCCAGAGATATATTCTCAGAATAATTTTTAAAAGTATAGTGTAAAATACACTTGCCAGTGAGTGTTTACAGTACAAAAAATTATGTTAAAATATAGCTATAAAGTTATAAATAATTGATGTTCTGGAAACATATGCTTCTATATTAACCCTATAAATAATAAGATTAGTGAATATAAATGATATTTTGTAAATATTTCATGTCAGAATATGATATGAAAATATCTGTGAATCACTTTGTTCACAAAACAATGTTTGCTCATGCCACAATGTGATATGAAAATATCTATGGATTATTTTTAACAGATACTGTTAAAATTTCATACAACAGTGAAGGACATGAACCAGAATGCCAATGCATTCATTTTCAAAAAGAAATATATATCAAGCAGACCAAGTCTTATTATCTTTATTGTACTGTTCTCTCTATAGGTCAAATATATAAGAAGCTAAAGCATAAGGAGTTTGCTTTAGAATCGCAAAACTAGAAAAAAGATGGTTAGTTACAGAAGTCCAAAAATCTGATACCTCCATCTCTACAGATGCAGACACATGGCCACATGATTTGTTTGAATTTTCCAAGTGCTCTCTTCACTGTGTATTACTTGGGTGTACACTGCTAGCATTGTTCAATTTTTCTGTTTCCTTTTGAAACAACTACTCTAAATATCACACTCTTTCTTCATATAATAGTTTCCCTCTGGTACATTTGTATCCACAGCAAGTGTTCTAACAATTTCTAGCATCCTTCTGTGGATACTGTTATATTTGGATCTTCGGTGTCTCTCAAAGTCTATGTTAAAGGCTTGATCACCAGTGTAGGGTTATTAGGAGGTGGCAGAGTCTTTAAAAAGGGGAGGAGTAGGTGAAGGTCTTTAGCCACTGGAGGCATGTTTTTGAAGGGGATTGTGTGACTCTGGCCTCTTCTTCCTCTCTTTGCTCCCTATGGTTTTTTTTCCCCTCAGGTTTCAAGACAACAGGAAAGCAAGCTCCAATGTGCTTTTCAAGTTTGAGTCATGTTTATTCATGTTCCATTAGGAAAAAAGATCATGCAACCAACTAAAGAATTGGTGTGAGTATGGGTGATGAAAGATTTATAAAGACTCATATAAGAGAGAACATCTGAACTTCTGCAGCTCCTGGCCAAGCCACACATATCAGCTGAGTGTACCGCAAATTAGTTGAATCTCACAACTGATGCAGTCTCTAGAGCACTAGTATATGTTTGCTATGATAAATGTCTACTGTGTGATAGTTTTGTCCTGCTGCAAAGGTTGATGGCTCACAACACCATTCCCTTCATCCTTGTGCTCTGGGTCTTCTTTTTGGAGATATAACCCTGGAAGTTTATGAGATCCAATGTGTTCTGAATGTACTTGACTGAAATACGAAACTTCTTCCCAACCCTTAGCCGGCATCTCTCTACTATATTCTCTCACTGAGATTCCAGAGACGATGCCTCAAGCCTCTCAAGTCTAACACAGATATTGTGTGCAGATATTAGTGTTTGATTCTAAAATGTGTCTCTTCCATTATAAGGAAAGAACATGGCAATATAATAAACTCTCTTTAGGTGCACTTGAATGTGTGACAGTATATAATGCAAAGAGCAAACAAAGCCTTACACAAAAGAATCGGTAGTTAGTGACTGAATTTTAACAATAAGTCAGCACCCTACACAAGACTGATTTTCTAACACATAACAGTCATGAATTTATTGAGCCAAATTCCGTGTCTATAATTTGGGTCAGTGTAGGCTGAAGCCATCAAATTTCCTAAGGTGCAAAATTTAGGAAAGCATTTACTCTCAGGGTTGTGCAAGTGCAGAGTTAGTACCCGAGAGTGAGTGCCTCCTTAAGTTTTGTGACCCAGTCTCTAATCTCAGCCTGGGTCCACAGCATTATGCAGTGAATTGTAGTTGCCAGTGTTTCATAGGACTGCAGGAAGATACTGTTGGTTGCATCTTAGCAGTCATTTCTCTTTTTGTCTTGCTAATGCAACACAAGTTTTGTTCAGGAATCTCCACAAAAGGACCCCTTTCTGGCCCTAGGAATGGGTCCTGACTGTTCTGAACCAAGATACTGTAAGCATAGGTTAATTATGGTGCTCCCAAAACCATTGTCAATGATAGGTTCCTTTGGATATATGATCCAGTGCTAGAATAGAAGCTGGAGAAATTCTGAGTGCGCCTGGGAATGTATCTTCACTAAGCATAGGGAATACACAAGTGGGATGTCCCTATTCTTTGGTAAGCATAGTTCCATGTTTTTGAAACCATGCCTGCCTAGCCTTGCTACTATTGTTTGCAACCATGAGAGATTGTTGACATGCCCATGAGGGCATGTCAGCTTCCAGGTCCCTGATGACACAGTTGACCTGCTGAATGAACAACAGATGAGCCCTCCCTCTGCACTTTTCAAAGTAAGACATTTTCAACCAGTTTGTTGTCAATTGAAAAAGTATCCTAAGTGATGATACAACCAAATGCTGTGCATTTGCAGAGAGTTTTTCCTGTGGAAGAGTTTGCTACTTTCTCAATGCTTTAATTAAACAGCATGAAAAAAAATCTTTCATTTCAAACACAGTTAAAAGAACAACAAACAACTTATGAAACGTGAGCGCTTATGCATCTACCTAATTTAATTTCAGGGGTGAGCTGCACAGCCACAGGCTTGGTCTTAATGAATGCAGAGGAGGCTGCAACCTTTTGTTATGGAAAACGTATCTCAGAATATGTGGGTGAGACTCACAGGTAATAATAATCAGAGGGCCTTTGTTTTGTGGTATGAAAACAACAGGAGGAACACAGAAATTTGGGAGATGCAAAGGAGCTTCACTTGCATTTAATCAACTGAGGTACAAACTGGTATGATTTAGAAAAGCTCACCAAGTACCTACCTTTTTTTTTTTGCGGCTTGTGGGATTGAACTCATGACCTCGCACTTGCCAGGCAGGCGCTTAGGCCCCTGAGCTAAATCCCCGGCCCTTGTCTTTTTGAAACAGGGTCTCACTATGCCGTTCAGGCTGGCCTTGAGCTCACTTTGTAGCCGGGGCTGGTCTTGAACTCACAATGATCCTCCTGTCTCAGCCTCCTGAGTGCTGGGATTACAGGCATGAGCCACCATGCCCGGCTGTACCTACCTATTTGATTGCTACTTCATGTATAGAAATACATTAAGAAGAGTCATACCCTGCTTAGGGAGACTTTATTTTGAATGAAACTAGATAGATTAAAAGAAAGCAGTATTATAGCTGTGTATGTTTTATAATCTTAGTTTCTCTCTGTGATTTTTATCCCATCTGTAGTAGGAGAATGAAATCATAGGTAAGTGCTAAGAGGAGCCAGTGAACTGGATGAAGGAAATAAAACTCCAGAAAATACAAAAACAGAATAATGAAATGAATTATGAAGATATGGAGGGTAGAATTAGCAGTGGGGAGGAAAGGAAATAATATTTATTGTTTGTCTAACACCTGCCAAGCAGTTTTATATGCTTCCTCATCTTCTCTCAGCAACCCTGGGAACAAAGTATTTTTACTTACATTTTAAAGACAAAGAAACTAAGGGCCAGTAAGCTTATGTGACTTGCCCCTCTGAGTGATATGCCCGAGGCTTAAATTCTGTTGCAATCTGTCATATTGGCAGAAATAAAATGTCTTCGAGTTCAGAAAGTGGGCTATAAACTCAATAAGACAGGAGGAAAAGTAAAATGTATTACTAAACAAAGTCTATAGCCAGAATCATTTATGTTGTGAGTGAAATGTAAGACTGAACAAAATGACAGATCGGGGCCAGGGGGTAAGTGGAAACACAAGAGGGAAGTGTGAGAGGGAGGTCCAAAAGGGGCAAGGAAAAAAGGGGAAGGGAAGATTGGTTTCTGGAAGATGTAAACTGGACGTGAATGTAGTCTTGAGTAATACAATTCCATTGGAGTGGAACAGTTCTGTTATGAGATAGGAAGACAAAAAAATGGAAGACTGCACAAGATACGCTGTCATTTAGAGGTGTGGGGGTAAGATTTCCTACTCTGGTGCCACATTTCACGAAGCTGTCCCTCATGAGGGAGAGAAGGGACAGTCCTGCCTGAACGTGGGCATGGTCCTGTGAGGTTCCATGGTTTGTATGTGCAGCACCATTCTTTTAGTCTCTCTGGGTCCCTGTGAACAGTCAAGCTTTCTGTCCAACCCAGAAGAGACTTCATATTAAGGAACAATCCAAATGCGAAGAGAATATGCTTCTGCCTGCATGCTGGTTAGTTCTTCCTGGGGCAGACTGTCGGCCAGGAAGAGTTGCCTCCTGCTGCTGGAACAGGAGGAAGATGGCAGTCAGGAGCAAGTCAGAACCACTGTCTCATACAACCTCCATCTCTCAGACCACTAAGCTTCGATATTTTACAAGCACCTAACATTGAACTTGTCCCAAAACTGTTCTCATTTTCTCTCCCCTTTCCGTGTTTTTTCTTCTCTTCCTGACCATAGCATGAATATATGCATGCTGGAAACCATGGCATCATCCTGGACTCCCACCTCTTTTCCTCTAACATCTCATTTTTAAACATCGTCTCATCAGTTAACTCCTTTCACACATGCTGTCACATCCTCTGGTCAAATTCTCCTCCTATTGCATCCAAATACTTCTGGCTGATCCCTTGTTTCTAGTCCAGTCCCTTTTATGTTCATCTCCACATTTCCTAAAGAGAACTTCCTGCAACATTCTAGCTATCATTAGCAATCCATGGCATACAAAATTAAGCCCAACTTTTCTTTAGCTGTTTAATATAAGATATAATTCTCTCCAATAACTGATATTAAGGACTTCTTCATCTTTACCTTTTCCTATGGTCTGCTTTAAATTTTATTATTTATCAGCACCTAAGAACTTGTAGTTTACAAAACTCATCATACTGGCTAATGTCGTTGCTCCTGCCTGGGTGCCTTTCTCATCTTTCACCGCCTTGCTCACTCTTTAGCCATCCCTTCTAGTACATAGCCATCTTCAAGAACACTGAACCAGAGATGAGACAGAGTACCACCCTCTCCCCCTTTGCTCCTGTGCTCCAAATAAAACCCTCATTTATCTCCAACTTAATACCTTAAAGTTGTCTGTGCATTTGCTTCTCTCAGAGAACTAAAGATTTCTAAATGGCAGAGTCTAGGGACTTAAAATAACTGGCACATACCAGGGAGATAATAAGTGTTGATTAAATCAAATGAAAATCTGTTCTACTGAAGTTCCTGCTGTACCTTCTTCATACTTAGAGTCCCCACAGTTCTTAAATATGTTTGAGCTCGAGGGATGCCCTTAGGGTGGCAGCCTGACTAATACATATTAGACTCTTCAGGTAAGCCTTGACATTTTATTGTTTTTCAACTAAGCAGACAGATGTCTTTCTTTTCACAAATTTCTTTTCTTTTTAACTGTGCAAACAAGATTTTGAGAGCTAATGTCTAAATCATTACAGGAGAATATACAGTAGTTATTTCTTTACTGAATTATCATCTGTAAATTGAGCTCAACCATGGGTCTCCAGGGAATATCATTTTGAAATTGCTTTTATTTCTTTTTTTCCTGGTTCACCTTAGAAAGCTAGCCTGAGCCTTTCCGCATTGCAGACTTTGTGCAGTTGATGGGCCAAGCTCGAGGCCTTTAACAATCTGGGAAAATATATTTTCTGAAATTTTCAAAGGGCTATTTTAGATCACTTAGGTCTATTAATAATGTACAAGGGCACTAGTGACTGAGTTTTAGAGATTACTAAGCAGGTGACTTACAGCTGTCAGGCTATCCTTCATGTGAAAGATAGTTGAAAAATCAGTGTTTTTCTCTCTCAAAAACATACTTTTTGCTAAGTATTGTACTGGAGGAAATGAATTTTGTATAGTTTACACTACGGATATAGAGATAAGATGTTTTTTCTATTCAACCTAGAAGGCTTGTGTTTTTGCTGATCTACCTGTATACTTTTAATTGGTTTCTTAATATGTATAAATTTATAACAAGTAATGATTATACACTCAGAGTAGTGAGTATGTGTGAATACTGTGTATGTGTGGATTCAATAAATGTTGGCTGCTGACAAGGCAATGTTTCTGTTTCTCTCATTGCAGTGAGTGAAAAAGTGCTAGAGATCAAAGACTTCTTTCTGCTTTGGTCGTGGAGATAATTAACTGTGTACCCCTTTGAAAAACCAGCTAGAGTCTTTGGGCCTCAGTGTTCTCATATGTAAAAATGTAGTGATTGAAATTATGTTTATATAACAACCAGATGTTTACCTTTCATATAAAAATATTAAAAATTTTGCTTGGATGAATTCTGGATCACTTCTTTTCTCCTTTTATTTTTCTATCTTTTCCAATTTTTCTTATTACTCTTTACTGACTTATTCAAGAAAACAATGTAATAATATATATAGAATTACTTCATTTATCTGGAGACACTTAAATAATCTTATTTAAATATCCAGTGTAGGTACTATGGCAGTAAGCATGATCACATGAAGGATATCATTTAATTATCCCATGCACACTGGAGGTTAGAAATCATTATCCCTCTTAGAATGAGAAACCTAAGGCTTAGAGAAGTAAATTAACTTTCTTGTTGCAACTAGAATCAGAATGTTAAGCTCTACATACACATTTATAGTAGACTGCCATGCTTCTGCCTAAAGCATTTTAAGAAAATTACAATTCCTTATATATTTTAAAATAAAACATAAGAGGAATTGGGGAAGAAAAAACACTTGCTTAAGATAATTAGCTGGATTATTAAGGACAATGCTAAAAGATGCTGTGACTGAAATACTTTAGCACATTTTCTGTTTTCTACTGATTAATTTTTTTTTTAATTTACCAGTGTCATAGCTGGCTGAAAGTATATTTTGCCATCTGTTTTTAAAATTTCCATCTCCTGGTTGTCCTTTTGCAATCAAATGCTGTATGCAGGTCTCATCCTTAGTGGTGCATGCTGTGCTATGAGCCACCAAACCACCATCAATCCCGCTTTTCTCCTAGCTGTCACCCAGCATCGGTAACAGATTTTGAGCAAAACTCTGCAGACTTGGCCTACTACCAACCAATTCATGCTGCCTGACTTTAATTGCTTCTTAATCCTTTCATTAATCTCTTGTTGATCCTCTAACAGTCTGTATGAGAGCTATTCCAAGCCTTCCTTCACTTCCAATCCCTGCTCTCATTCTTGCCTTTCATTTTTTAAGTGGACAACTTCCCTTGTTTATCAAGAAACTAAAGAATATGACCTTTTTTCTTTTAATCTGCTTCTCTATTAACATATTATTTTGTCATTTTCTTTAACAACCTGAAGGTAAAATGCATCTTTTTCTACAGCTAGCCCTTTGACTTGAGCCCAAGATGTCATGCCTTCGTCATCTCTCTTTATTCTTTGACCCTCTACTCTGTATCACCCAATTTCCATTAGCAACTCTTCTTTCTTTATCTTCCAAAAAAAGTTGTTCTTATCTGTATTCAATATCTGCAATGTGTTAGCTTTCCTATTGCTGAGACACAATACCCAACACCTACAACTTGAAGAAGAAGACATTTAATTTGGCTCACAGTTTTAGGGGATTTAGTTCATGGTTACCAGACTCCAGGGGACAAAAATCTTGGAGGAAGGGATTGGTGGAATGAAGATGATGTCTGGGAAGCAGAGCAGGAATCAATGCCAAAATGGAGAGGGCTGAACAGTATATGTGGTTCCCAAAAGCACACCTCCTCAACCCACCTAGAAGTGTACTTTACAAATCCCCTAGGCAACTCCCAAGCCAATTGAGTTGACAAAATCAAGATTAATTGCCACATACAACTTTGCACCCACCTTCTGCTTCCAACTCCTTACAATATTCATTTTGTTCAGTACTCTGTTGAAGCCACATTCTCAGTGAATTGGGCGTGGTGGTACACACCTGAAATCTTCACAGTCTGCGCAGTTGAGGCAGGAGGATCACATATTTGAGCCCACTCTGGGCAACTTAACTTAGGAAGATCCTGTTTCCAAAAAAAAATTTTTTTTTAAAAAAAGGACAGGAGATATAGTCAATGTTATGGCCCTGGGTTCAATCCTGAGTACCACAAAAACAAAGCAAAAGGCCTCAGAGAACATTTCCTATTTTCTAAGGAAGCATAATCCCTATAGTTCTTACTGATTTTGACATCTCTTAAGCATTCAGCTTCATTGTTAGTTTCTTTTGTCACTATTTTTTCCTTCATTCCCAAGATGATTTGTGGCTTTTCTTCTCAACCCCTCTGTTTTTCAATTGGACAATATTTCATGTCATAATGACCAGTTTGACAACAAACTTGTGTCTCTTCTAAATTTTTAAGTTAGTTATAGTATTAGTTTTAGTGCCCTCAATTCACTCCATCCCTCACTCAACTTTTCTGTTTTTTTCATGGTAAAAGAGTAGAGAAATGACACCAATGCCTTATTTTCTTCAGTTTTCCTTTGTCTGAATCCAACCAACACTTGTCTGATTGTATTATTTTTCTATGCAACATAACAAACTACCATATATTTAGCAATTTAAACAATGTTCACATTACTCCACCTTTTATCTGGACTAGGTATGGCTTAACTGGATCACGTGCTTGGAGTCTCATAGTGTTGTACTAAAGATGTTGGTTGAATATGAGGTCTCATCTGACAGCTCAACTAAAGAATGATTCACTTCTCAGCTTCCACACGTTGTTGCAGAATTTATTTTTGTTTGTTTTCTTAGTTTTAGAACTAATATTTGACTTGCTTCTCAAGGCTGGTGTGAGAGTGAATCTTCAGATCTACCTATTTATCTATCATCTATCTATCTTCAGTCATATGTATTAGTTAAGTGGGTGATGTCCAATAACCTTTATCATGTCTTGTTGACTAAAAGCAAGTCATCAGTACTGCCCGTACTCAAGGAATGTAGAAAGCCTGTCTCCAGGGACAGCCTTAGGATTCTGTGCACCGTGCTGCCCTTTCTGAAAGACACACCAGGGACAGTAATGCCTTTCATCCATGCTATAGGTGTAATTTTGTAACCAAACTCAATAAATAAAATGCTCACAACTGGATTTAGTTTATGATTGGGATCTTAAGTGAGGAGTAAAACTGGCTTTCGAAAACCAGATGAAAAAGAGTAGGAGGTGAGAATGGCTGAAAGAGGAGCCACTGTGTTTTCCCTCACCGGGGATTTAGCTCAGTGGCATAAGTGCCTGCCTGGCAAGTATGAGGTCGTGAGTTAGATCCCTGGTGCCAATAAATAAATAAATAAATAATTGTCTTCCCTCAATGGTCTGATTCAGTGCTGAATCTTGCTCATGGACCAGGAGTGTTATTATTGTTGCTGGTGTTTGATTGTTTTTAAAATAAAATTTTCACCAACCCAAACTTTTGTAAAACTGAAAGACAAAACAAATCAAAAAATATCAAAAATTTACTAGGGAAATGAGACAAAAGAAAGGAAAGCCACGCAAGATACTGGTGTGAGCCTGATTTCTTTATATTAGTTGGAACATACATAAAATTACTCTGCAAAACTGCTACGGGAGTTTCTAAGTGGTTACTTCTAATGTCTGTGCATATCTCACTATAGACAAGTGTCAGTTTGGAGTCCAGCATTGTTTATAGCCTACACTTTAAGCATAACTGATCTAATTCACTTCCACAGCAAAAATTCTCTAAGTACATAATGATAATTCCTCTTTCTAAATGCAAGTCCAGATCTCTTTTCTAAGTTTTTGTTCGTTCATCTACAAATACATTGTTGAGACTTTATTATTGATCAGACATTACGTAGGACTAGGTAAAACGCTAGATGAATTGATGGCTTCCTTTTTTGCATATTTTAACTTCACAGTTCAAATGATTTCAAATACGGCATGTTAAATAGTGAGCATGCTACCTTCTTTCTAACTAGGTATCTCTCCCCTGTCCTCTAGTTTAATGCAAGGCACTTCTACCCACCAGTTGCAAAAGTCAGAATTTTATTTATCTATTCTGATTCTTCATGCATTTTTGTTTCCCAAATATCAATTATATTTGCATATATCTCTACTACTACATTAATTCTGGCAACCACTTCTTGCTGGAACCACTGTAGCTGTTTAGTGGCATTATTTCTTGCTCCTCTGCAGTCAACCACTATGACACCTTTAGGGCAATCATTCTAAATTTTAAACCCCACTATGTCACTGCTTGCTTAAAACCTCTCAATGTTTCTTAACAATGATCTCAAAAACCGACCAACGGTATACAGTGTATAAATTTTCTTTATGGACTAATTCCATCTTTTTCTTTTCTTCCTTCATTTTTCTCTGAAGTTGTGCTATAGCCCTGCAGAATTACGTACAATTCCAAGAATTTACCACGTTCTCTTGTCTTAGGGTCATGTTTGCTGCTTTTCTGCTTCCCACATCATTCCCCTAATCCTGTATCTTGGAATGCTCTGTGAACTAGAGTGGCCTCCTTCAGGACCAGAGGGTGACCATGAAGGGACATTTTAAAAGGAAGCACCCAAAGCTGCTTAAGAAGGAAAAGGACAAAGTTCTGAGGGTGGCAACTAGAGTGACCTCCAACTGAGGAGGTCACAGGTCCCTGACCCTTGGCCCCAGGGAACCCATGATAATTGTAGATGTGGGAGAAAAGCCAGTTAGGTTCCTGATAGACACTGGAGTGGAGATTTCTATGGCTATCCAGCCAGTGGTGCCAACCACCAAGTGAAAGGCACACATCCAAGGGGGCACCAGGAGACCTCTACCTATGCGTTCTGTGCACCTAGGCAGGTTCAGTTAGAGCAACAATTGGTTAGCTGCTCTTCTATTGATGCCTGACTACCTCTTTCCTCTCCTGGGCCAAGACCTCCTCCAAAAATTACAAGCCTGGATTTCCTCTACCTCACAGGGGGCCACCCTCTCAATGGGGGAGCCTGCCTTAGCCCACTTGCTTACTGTAATCCTACCCATGAGGGTAGTTGTGCTATATATAGGCTGTGTGGCTGCACAAGAAGGTGGTTGTTATACACTGTCCTGGCCACCAGAGGGAGACTCACTTGAGGCCAGAGGCAACCATGCTTTGGATCTGGCAGCCAAGCAGGCAGCTAATCTGGACATCCCCAAATTTGAAAAGGTGCTCATGGCACTATACTGAAAATCCCCCACTTATTCTGAGGCTGAACTCAAATGGGCCAAACCAGAGGGAGCCACAGACCACAGTGATTGGCAAAGAATGCCAGCAGAGATTCTAGTTCTCCCTCTGATGGTTTGTGATTAATGACTGTCATGCCTGGACACACTTGGGAAAGACTATCATGGCAGAATTGCTTTGCCAACATTTTTACATCCCTAGGCTATGGATGCTATGTTCCTTGGTGGCTGAACATTGCGGAACTTGTGCCCACGACAATTCTACATGGCAGCCACATCACCAGCCTGGTGTTTGAAGACAAGGAACCACCCCATTCGAAGACATTGAGGTTGACTTCACTGAGATCCAGATGACCACGGGGAATAGGAAGCATTTGTTGGTTCTGATCTGCACCTACTCAGACTGGCTGGAGGCCCTCCCCACTAAGACTGAGATCTCCAGACAGATGACCAGGACCCTCTTGGAGCTGATTGTCCCCCAGTAGGGGCTCCCCATGGCCTTTGGGTCAGATAATGGGCCAGTGTTTGTACCAATCCCCCTAGTCCAGGGATTAGCCTCAGCTTTGAGGCTAAAATGGAAACTCCACATGGCCTGTCAGTATCAGAGCTCTGGCCAGGTGGAAAGATAAAATTACACCCTCAAGACCACCCTGGCAAAGCTCTGCCAAGAGACTGGAGACACATGGGTGACTATGTTGTCAATGGCCTTCCTCCTTTCTTGGTGCATGCTGTACCAAGATGATATCACTCCTTTTGAAATTCTGGTTAGGAAGGCTCCCCCACTTGTGCCTGTATTGGAAGGACTGCTAGAGACTGGGTCACTTGACCTCCATCGCCAGATGCAGGTTCTCCGTCAAACCCTTGAAGAAATTCAGCAAACTGTTTTGGAATGCCATCCCATCCTTATGCATACTCCTGGGCATCCTTTTAAACCAGAAGGCCAGGTTCTGGTTAAGAGTTATAACAAACCCTTCCAACCTAAATGGGAGGAACCATATGATGCTGTACTAACCATGCCCACTGCTTTTAAAGTTGCAGGGCTTGTTTGCCTGTGAGTCCACCATGCGAGCGCAGAGTGATGGACCAGGACTGAGCCAACTTCCTCTGATAAACTGGACCCATCAAACTTCAAGACAGTTTCTTGTGCAAGAACTGTACAAGAAGAAGGCTCCATCAATGTCAAACTGACTATGTCACCTTCTTGCTCTTCAAAGGGCTCTTGGTCAAATCAGCTACTACTGAATTGGCCTACAAGTTCACAGTAACTCAGACACTGGTGGGAAAAATCATTAATGACACTGCTTGACCAGGAGATTTGATCCCTCTCGAGATCAAGATAGATATATGCAAGATGTGGCTCCCAAACATTTTTGTTTACCCAAAGATCAGAAAATTTTCCTGGCCTGTGAGGGGCTAATAGAAGGTTGGATGGATGATATAAACCCAGTTGGGGTTTATTTTTGCCCAGGGAGCCAAGGCTGCAGCTCCATAAGAGATTACAAATACCCCCAATGGGGTTACAAAGCCATTGGGATCTATGCATATGGGAAATTCTGGATCAATAAGGATAATGACATCATGGTAAAAAAGTATCTTTCCCCCAAGCTGGGCTACAAATTGGGATTCTGCCATCTTCTAAGGTTAAACCCAGAAAAGAAACATTGGCTCATGGAAAAGACATGGGGAATTAGGTTTTTTGTCATCATATTAGACCCAGGAATGTTTTTCACCATTTGTAAGGTCATTCAGACCTCTATTGAGACTCCCTTGACAGATAACCTAGGGCTACAGGGAAGGCTGCCAGGCCCCAAACTTGGTTCAGGTCCCAAATACTGCCTCACACACCACTGAGAATACATGATCTTTTGGATAAAATCTTATCTGTCCTAAACTGTGCTAGACCAGATTTAGTCCTAGATTATTGGCTTTGTATTAGGCACAACCACCCTTCTATGAGGGTCTGGCCTCCCCTGAGAGAGACCCACTAAATTCATGGACAATTGCTCCAACAGGGAAGCACAACTCGTCCCTTTCATCTTAATGAATAACATATATGATAATGGAACTTATGTAAGTAAAATGGTCAGTGGACAATAACTGGGAATTCCATGCAACATAACCTTCCCTCTCACTCGAGACATGAGAGCCCCAAATGGGAGTTGGTTTCTTTGCCAACAAGGCCTTAAATGTCTCAATTCAGGTACCATGTTAACTGAACTTTGTCATTTGCTTATACTCCTTCCCCAAATATCCACCCTGGGGAAGATGAGGGACTACAACTCCTTGCCATCCAGTGAGCCACCAACAAAAGAGACCACCAGTCCTTCTCTCTGTTCTTTTGAGTGCAGCCCTTATGAAAACTACAGCTCTCAGCATGGGGGCAATGGTCTGGACTGAGACCAGACTTCAAGAATTCCAAAGTACTTCCCAGGCCATTGAGGAAGATTTACCAGGGTTGCAATAGGCAGTTCAACAGTTGCAAGATCAGGTTAACTCTTTAGCCAAGGTTGTTCTCCAAAACAGAAGAGTACTAAACCTCTTCTTCATAGGACAAGGAGGACTTTGTGCTGCACTAAGAGAAGAATGTTGTTTGTATGCAAACAAGTCAGGAATTATCAGGAACACCTTAGCTAAGGTCCAAGAAAGAGTAGATATACAAGCTAAAGATCATCAAAATTCCCAGGGTTGATACTTTCAGATATATAATTGGAATTCCTCACTAACATCATTGTTAATCAACTTGGCAGGGCTATTGCTGATAGGCCTAGTCCTCCTTATAACCCCTTGTTTAATGAAATGGGTGCTAAATAGAATACACATGAGTCTGAACCAAGTGATGTTTTTAATTCTGACTGAAAAATCCCACATATAGATCAGGTTAGGACACTCCTAGACACCCCATGTTAGGAGATGGGGGAATGAAATCAGAATAAGCCACACTAATGCCATCTTAGGTCTTGGCTGACATCTTAGCTGTAAAAAGGGTGTAAGATCCTGTACTCATAATTGTTTCTTGCGAAAATAGCCTCATGGGCCAAACTACAAAACTTCACCTTTGCTTTACCCTGAGCTGTTGTAAGATGATTGGTTACGTCCTGCCCTCCACCCTTGACAGAAAATGCTCTCTGTGCCAGCTAGTATTCATGCCAAATGAGACAATATATCCTTTCCTTTTTCTCCCTGGAACTAAAACTGTATATAAACCTAACTTAGTTGTCCCTTGGGGTCGAATGTCCCAGTAGTTTGCTGGACGCTGTCTGCCAGCTAATAAAGTTTGCCTGTACCTGTTCTTTGCCTCCAGGGATGATTTCTCAAGTTTTTCTCTCTGTTGTAACACAACTGTTAAAAAGACTGAGCTTATATTATTTAATTATCATTCGATGAGTCAGATGAAGAGTTCTGCTGATCCAGATCTGGTACAGCTGATCTTAGTTGGGCTCACTCACACAACTCTGGAAATCTTGTAGATCAGCAGAAAGCTACCTGGCCTAGGACAAGCTTACGGATATCTGCTTATATAGTGATTGCTTCTTGGCATCATGGAAGTGATTGTGTTATATACATGTCACCATCTGGCCATTTAGCCTGGGCTTGTTCACATACTAGTGGCAGGTTCCAAGGGAGAGAGCAAAAGAATTAAAAGCCTTAGGGAATGCTAAGATACAGTTTTTTTTTTCTGTTGCTTTCTATTGGTTAAAGCCAAATATAAGGGTAACCCAGATTTAAGGAGGAGGGAGATAGTTTCTACTTTTGGAAAGGGAGGAGTTGGTCATAATACAAAGCACATGAATAAAGAGTGTATTAGTAAGCTTTTTGTCACTTAAACAAATACATGACCTATACAATTTACAAAAGGGATGGCTTCCTTTTGTTTACGATTTCAGGAGATTCAGTCCATGATCAGCTGGCTGAAGGCAGGAACATTATGGTGGAAGGGTTTGTCAGAGCAAAGATGCTTAGTTCATGGCTTTCAGGAAACAACAGAGTAATGGCACTACAGAACAAACAGCCCAGGACCAGACATAATACTCAAGATCAAGTCTCTATGACCCACCCAGACATACTCAAAAGTGTGCCGTAATAATCCCTTAGGGGCTCCCAAGCCAATCAAGTAGATGTCTAAGTTTAACTGTCACAGAGGGCAAGGAATTGGGATCATTTGGTCGATCAATCTGTCACAATTTTCTTCTTTGCCAGCTTAGTAAGTTATAGAATGTTTATACACAGATTTATGCTTGCAAATCATTTTACATAATTTATGACTGCTATATATATTTTATAATTTATTGGAATATATAAAACTAAAATATAAGCCCATAGATTTTCTAAATTCTTTGAGAAAAGAAAATGTGCCTCATTCATCTTTTTATCTTCCATAGCATATAGCACAGCATACTGAGTTGAGGAGACTCAAAATAGTTGCTGAGTCAATTATATCAACTGTAATAAAGAATGCACAGAACATCACACTTGGATGTCCTTTCTCACTTACCCGGCTTAAAGGGACCATGAAAATCCTAACTCGACATGATTTCCCAATATCATTTGGAAAAGTAATATACTTCCCTACTTGATGAAGAGATACAGCTGAACCATATTAAATTTATGTGACTCGCTAACGGTTATCCATTGCTTCTAGGAAAGACACAATATTGATTTCTTCAGATCACTATAATATTAGACCCAAACCAACAAAAACAAAACTACACTAAAAACAAAATAAAACTAAAAGTAGAATCAGAGAGACCAGAGTTCCTATCCCATATCACAGTCAGGTGAAATCACACAAATCACAAGGCACATCACACACAATCTGCCCCTGGACCCTGTGCTTGGGGGAAGAGGAGAGGAATAGTAAAAAACTCTTTCACTTGTCACTTTTATTCATCAAACAGTTTTTTCTTAGCTGAACCTGTAATGAAGTTAACAAAGAGTTGAACAACTCTTTTCATAAAAGCATCTCAACTACTCCTGCATGTTCCTAACTATGTAGAGTTAAGCCACAGTTAAAAAAAAAAAGTACAAGTAGACTACAAAGATAAACACACAATTTGAAATAAGTTACTGCCCCCAAAAAACCTATTAATCGAGACACTTTCATTCTCTTCTTCCCCTGAGGATATATTATATGAAGATATGCACCATGAAAAAAAAGAGAAAAGAAAAAGAGAAAGAAAGAAGAAAGCTTCTTAGCTAGAGGTATTTGATTTTTTACTTTGCAAATGTGTTTCTGTCAACTTTTAAGAGTTGGAAAGAAATGAGACAGATCCATTTTTTTTTTGAAAATGACTTTAGAAAAATTGGGCAGGGAAATTATTCTTAGTTAGATTTTAGTCGACTGAAGAACATTCTGTTTTCTTTAGGAGATACTATATTTCATTTCCTCATATGCTGTTTTCTTTACAAAAGAAGATTGCAATTATGTAAATTAAATTGGAATTTTAAGACCTTGTTTTAAATGAAACCAACACTGAGGTATACTGAAAAAGGAGAGAAGAATCTCTATCATAGTTAATTATTACAAGTTATAAATTCAATCAGAATAATCTGTAACATAACAGAACAAAATAATATTGATGTAAACTATTGTATCCATAAGAATTTTTCTTCTTTTTTAATAACATGGGCAGTCAGATTTAGGTTTTACCAACTCAAATTTGTATTTTGCTCAAGCAACACAGATCTTATTACAATAGGCAAACACTATTCATGAGAACAGTGGATCATGTAAATACCTTTAATATTATTCATGAATTTTACTCCCACAGTAAGTTGGAAATATGCTACAGATATTCTCTTATGAATGACCTTATTTAGCTTCTGATATTGCATTTCTGCATTTTTCATTACAATTTAAAGAGGCTTTGATTTATTTCTCTGCTACAGATTTAGTATTCTTTTGTCCCTATCTTTTGCTGCAGTTTTCTTAGCCATGTTTCTCATCTTTATTCACTTCCTACTTTTTGTCTCCAGCCTTACAAGCTTCTTGGCACCAATTCATGTTAGCAGTCAGGATTGCAAGTTGAAGTTAATAAGTTTAGCTTTGGAATAGGTACTGATGGGTATGTGTATGTTTTTAATCAGTATATGTGGCTACTTATCAGTATTTATGGCTACTTCACAGTTGCTATCTGCTGGCAGAAATGAGACCATCAAATGCTTGTGGTACAGGACAGTTTTTCCAAATAGTAAATATGCAATGACAAAACTACTTTTTATACTTCAAATATTAACACATAAACTAGTCTTTATAAGTGATATATCCTGTGTGTTTATTTATTTATTTTGGCACCAGGGATTGAACTCACGACCTCATGCTTGCCAGGCAGGTGCTGGGCTGTTGGTTTATATCCTGGTCTTTACCTTGTTTAATAAACTAATACATTTGCTTTGTAATTTTTATTTTAAAGAGAATAAAACCAAGCAAAATAAAACAGAATAAAGCCAATCAAAACAAAACAGTGTAAGTGATACAGGACTTCAAAACAAGATAGTAGGAAATCAACAATGGTTACCAGAATATCTCTTGTTGTCTTCAAAATAGCTGCCCATAACTTCAGACACAGTAAAAATCAAACAAAACAGAACAGAATAGAACTAATAAAAACAAAACAATGAATATAATAAAGTACTTCAAAACAAGATAAGAGTAAATCTAAAATGGCTACCATAATATATCTTGTTATCTTTGAAATAACTCCCCATGCCATTGGATATAATAAAATCAAACAAGACAAGACAGAATAAAACCCAACCAAATAAAACAATGAAAATGATACAGGACTTCAAAGCAAGATAATAGGGAATTAACAATTGCTACCACCTTCAGAAGGAGATCTCCCATAGATGCTACATTGTGTACTATTATCTTCTGTTATCTGGTGTTAGGTCTGCAAAGTCAGTGAAACACTAGACAATGCAAGCATCAAGTTGTATTTTACCTCAATAGCTATCATCACAGCCTGTGTTTCTCCAGATTAGCTGGTCACTTATGGGGGAGGTCGTTGGCTCTTCTTATCTTCCAGCCCACATGCCAGAAGGGGTTGGCATCTGGCTCTCCCCCCAGCGGCCTGTGCATGGCAATGACTCACAGGGAGGGCTTGGTTTCTTATTGGCTTCTTGTTCTCCTCCCTTGCAGTCCACAAGTGGCACCAACTAATGGGAAAAAGTTGGTGTCTGGTTCTCCCCCCAGGGCCCTCACATGGCACCAACTCCTAGAGAGGGCTAATAAACTAATATTGAGTAATGCTGAGCATCCTTAAGAAATCAGGTCATAAACTGGGATAAAAATTTCATAAATGGTTAGAAAGTTACAGGTTAGTTTTCCATAGTCACATTTGTTCATACCATTCATTCATTCATTTATGGAGCATCTGCAATGTTTCATGTATGATTCTAGCCACTGAGGTTACAACAGTGAACGCATTCTTTTTAATACCTTGACAAGATAAATGTTAAGAAAAAAGTAAATCAAAAGAAAAGCATACATTAGAAGGTTTGATTTTAGTTTGGTCACAGTTCTGTGTAAAGTAAAGGAGCAAATGAGTAACTCTCTGGAGAAGAAAGTGTGCTTCACAAAGATGTGTGCTTAATATATTCAAGGAGAGGGAAGATCAGTTTATGTGGAGAGAATGGGTGAAGGGAGAGTCCCAAAGAGATGAGGCTGATAGGTGTGTGTAGGGCATAGATTCCTGTAGAGGAGTGTTCATATTCACCCAACACCAAATACATGACACCCACAACTTCATTTTGGGTTTAAGAGGATTCAGTCCATGGCTGGCAGGCTCCAAAGAAGGAACAAGTTAACAAGAAGGTTTAACTATCGTAGTTCAACCCTTTGCTCAGTAGTCATGGGAGGATTTTGAGAAAAAAAGAAAAAAAAGATAAAATTTGATGTGATTTTTAAAAAATCTTAGTCATTTTTAATTGCATCATTCAGCAGTGTCAGCTATACTCACATTGTTTTACAACAAATTGCCAGTACTTTTTTTTTAATCTTAAAAAGCTGAAACTATATCCATATTGAACTCCCCATTTCTTTTCTCCTCCAGCACCTGAAAATTACCATTTATTCTGCTTTTCCTATTTCGATACATTTGATAATTTTAGATTCCTCTTATAAACGAAATCAGACAGTACTTATCTTTTTGTGACTGTGTTATTTTACTTTGCAATGAACTTTATATTTCTGAGTTTATTATGTTTTTATATTTCAGCTTCTGTGTGGAAGGGCTGTAAAATTAAGTGAGGGGTGCCGGGTTTGGTGGTTCATGCCTGTAATCCTAGCACTCGGGAGGCTCAGACAGAAGGATAGTTGTGAGTTTGAGACCAGCCTGAGCTACAAAGTGAGCTCGAGGTCAGCCTGAATAGCATAGCGAGACCCTGTCTCAAAAAAAAAAAGGGCCAGGGATCTAGCTCAGTGGCCTAAGCACCTGCCTGGTAAGCACAAGGTCATGAGTTCAATCCCTGGTGCCCCCCCCAAAAAAAGATTAAGTGAGGGGCAAAAGTGAAAACAAAGATATATGGTTTTATGCTACTGCCATGCTATAGGCAAAACATGATGGTAAATTGAAACAAGGTTGTGGTAGTAGAGGTGATGATGAATACAAGAAATCTGTATAGATTTTGAAGGAAAAGCTTTGGACCTTGCTAATATTTGAGACATGTAGTATAAGAGAAAAGAAACTAACATGTGAATGATTAAACAGTGATTTTTTTTAATTTTAAAGATAATAAAACAAAACAAAACAGAGTAAAACACAACAAAGCAGATCAGAACAGAACAATGCAAGCAATACAGGACTTCAAAACAAGACAAGAAGAAATCATCAATGGCTACCATAGTGTCTCTTGTTTTCTTCGAAATAGTTGTTCATACCTTCACACACAATAAATTCAAACAAAACAAAATAATATAAAACCAATCAAAACCAAAGAATGAAAGCATTACAGGCCTTCAAACCAGACAATAAGAAATCAATGATGGCTACCATAATGTCCTTTGTTTTCTTCAAAATAGCTGCTCATACCTTCTCACATATTGCAATCAAATAACAGAAAACAGACTTAAACCAATCAAATTAAAGAATAAAAGCATTATTGGGCTTCAGAACATGATAAAAAATCAGCAATGGCTATCATAATGTCTCATTTTCTTCAAAGTAGCTGTTTATACCATCATACTTAATAAAATCAGTTCTCGTAAACTCTTTAGGAGTAGTTCTAGGCATGTATAAGTCTATACATGTACATCTATCCTTTCTGTGTTAGAGTTATTTGTCTAAATAGTGAACTCTCCAAGTAACTTAATCGTGACTCTTCCATTATTGAGAGTGATCTTTGTAAAATCTGAAAAAATACTGCATGCCTTCTAAAACAATATGCAGATGGCAAGTCAACCTATTTGATAGCTTATGATGACTATTTTGAACTTGCCCTTTGTTATTTGCTTAAAAATAGATGTGGATGTTGTGAAATTTAAAGTCTGGGTATATCATGAATGTATTAGAACTCTATCTGGACAGAGCAATAAGATAATGAACATTTTCCAGGCTGAGAAAAGATTAACTGACTTTGACAGCAACTATGTCACACTCTAAAATATATTTTGGAATAATTTTTAAATGCTCTATTATAAACTTCTTTCTCTGTCTTCCTAATAAAGTCTACTCAGCATTATCTGAGTGTGGGTGTGCTGCTGGTAGAAGCTAAAGTGGGGAAGTCAATAGGGAAGTCCTATTCTCCTCCCATTTTAGTTTCAAAAGCTCAAGGAAAAAAAAATTCCGTAAGTAATTTTTTCTAAATACATAGATACACTAAACACAGTTATTGAGACATATCTCTAAATGTTAAAATTATTGGTTATTGTTTCAAACTATGCAATGGAAAACCCATTATATGCAGCTTGAGATTTAAAAAAAACTATTCACTGTTGCATTCCACATTCCTTATGGGACCATGAGAGATGTAATGAGAGGACACATGGTCTCCTAGGCTGTGCTTCTCTAGTGTCCTCTATTTTCCTGATTGACAAGAAGAGAGGTAGCAGTGTGCATCGGGACAACGGGAGCTGCTGCTAGCTGTGTGTACTTTTTTTTTGACCATTCTTAAAGCATGTCAGGCAGAATTTTTGTAATTAGCTGAAAAGGCATGCAATTCAGTTTCACTTTGCTGAACCCAATCTGTAGGATTGACAGCACGGCTTTAACAGATTCCTTTAGTAGATAATTAGACTAGTTTAGCGCAAGCACTGCATGAATTAACATTTGCACTTGGGTATGAATATTCAGGGCTACTGTGCTTTCTGTGGCATGAGCTGTTTCCCCAGGATTTGCAGGAGTGCCTATTAGGTGCTTGTAATGTATTGATTAGTACAGAATGGCACCAATTAGAGGGTGTGGGAACATCCCTTGAGTCAGAGATGATGTGCTGACTGGTGGTACTTAGGCTTTTTTCCTGCAAACTCTAACCCAGACAGCAGATTGCGTGCTTCAACTAGTCGTATGCTTGGGTTTTGATATGAATTTTACTTTAGATTGCTAGGCAGAAGACTAGAGTTTCCTGGCTTGTCTTGGAATTATGCCATCTGTTCTTTACTCTCTGAGATTTTTCATCTGTCAGATTAACTCCATCTATAAGATTAACCCCAAAGATTGTATGTTCTAGATGTTATAAATAAATAATGTATAAATATATAAATGAAGGAATTATTGGGCATTTTGAAATTTGCCTTTTGTAGTGATAAAAATTTCTTTGGCATAGCTTGACAGTGGATTAAGTATTGTTTCAAAACTTTATGTGCATATACCTGGGAACTTCAGAGAACTTTATACCATTTAGCAAAATCACCCCAAGAATATAAAAACTTCTGTGTACATTCCTTTAAAATCGTCCTAATCAGGGAACTTGGAGGTAGAGGGACAAGTTAGGTAGCTGAGAATAAATCAAGTTAATAGTTTGGTAAGATAATTTAAAGGAAAATGAATTTAACTATTTTCTGAGAATTGAGTGGTTGTACAGTGTGAAAGTCATGAACTCTAAAATCAGAATGCCTGGTCATGAACCCAGTCCTAACACAACTGCCTGTCTAACCTTGAGAAAGTTACCTAATCTTTGAGTTTCCTAACCTATAAATGGTGATAGTAATAGTACCTAATTTAAAAAGTTATTGTTAGATTAAGGGAATTCATTGTATGTGAAACATTTAGAACAGTGCCTAGTGCTATGTAAGCACTGTGTTTGTCCTTTCATGTGTCTGTCTATCTGTCTACCTTACTGCAGGCACATAGAAATTATCTTTTCTGAAATATATACAACACTGAATATGATCTTTAAAGTATTTAAATTTTTTTTACTTATAAGAGGTAGCAACTCTTCATAGTGGTGTAAAATTTGAGTCTTTTTGCAGTCTGCAAGTCCCTGAGTCTGTCCCTCCAACCTGCCACCATCTAAGACTCAACACTTATTTTGAAGGTTAATGTCAGGTCTGGCTTACAGCGTTTTCATGGTCTGGAAAATAACATGTACTCTATCCATGATTTTCAATGTTTCAATCCCAATTTAATAATGTAGTAAGGATGTATATAGAGATTGTGCACAATTAGCAGCCTCCAAAGTGTGTGTGGTCCACCCAGAATATTTGGGCATTTGGATAAAGATGTGGAGAAAATGTTAAGAGGCTGCTTTCTGCTCTAATTGACAATGCCCTCAGGCCTGAATCACAGTAGGTGAAGATCCATGCTGCTGTCAAAAAAAGTGAAGTGGAAAGTAGAACCCTCCTGTGGAAAAATAAGTAGATTCCCTACCCAGCAGAAATGAAGAGTTGTGTTACTCCTGGGGTAATTTAAGAAGAGCCTGAAGGCCATCTATTCTTTCTTTATAGTTTTTCTAAGTATTAAGTAAAAAAGTTGCCTAAATTGAGTTGGTGAGAGGCCTCAGTTCTGGGAATTCTAATGAACATTGTCTGCTAGAGAGAGCTTGGGCATCTTTCCTCTTACATGTTCTTCTGAAGAAAGAATTATCACTTTCGGAAACATTGCTTCTCCAGAGGCATGCACATGGGAGACTACATTCTCAATATATCTAAGAGAGAGAAAGGATGCATTCTGCCAGTGCAAATTATATTAAATGGAATTTATCTGTGGTTTCTTTTCATTGGAATTCATCAGATATTGTTTAATTATTCACTCTTTTTCTTTAATAGTGCGCACAATGAATGGCATTGTACTGTATTTGTTCAGAAAACATTCATTTTAATCACTAGCCTGGATGTTGCCAAATATAAAAATCGTGAGTTCTTAGTAGTAGTAATGCCATACTGTTCAAGCTTTTGCTTATTTGGGGAGATTTCTCTCAGAGGAATGAAAGATTAGCGCTTCTGTTGACATCAGTGTTGTGATAACACCGAATGCTTTCGGGACATTCCAAAGGTTTTCTGTGAAGAAGTTGGGACTGTGTGTGAATATTGGAATGTGATAAATATTTTTGGCTTGGTCTTAGATTGAAGATAACTGCACTGTGTGTATCAATGTTAGGATTCTAGGAAATGCCTTTTGTTAAGTGTAATCAAGACCAATTTCTTAGAGTATAGGTACATAAGAATGATGCTTTGTTTTTCAAGTATCTTTCCCATGAGATGAGAATGCCTATAGTACTTATGCTTCTAAATGCTTTTTTCTCTCTGAGCACGCATTTTCAAACAGAAAAAGAAAACAAAACCAGACTAAACTAAATCTAACAAAAACAAAGCAAAACAAAAAATCCAATTTTGTCTCCAAAGTATAAAATCAACTAGGTTTTCTTAATTTTTTTATTTGTTTGTTTTTGTTTTGTTTGTTTACTGGCTTTCAATTTGTCATCTTGTAAGTTGAAGTTATGAAATGAAAAACAGCATTAGCAAATTGTGAAGTTCCTATAAGAATTATAGCATTGCACATATTGTAAAAGCAAGTTTCAGTGCTGAAGGGAAAACAGAAACTATAATATAGATCATTTGCAAAAGGGAAGAGGTCCAAGAGATAGGAATGGGGGAGGAAGGGGATAAAAAAGGAATCAAAATGTATTATGTACATGTACTAACTCCCCGTGATGAATGTCATCATTATGTACTGCAAACATGTACTAATAAAAACAAAAATTAAAAAAAAAACAAAGAAAAATAGTAGATTTTATAATCCTCTGATTTATCATTTGGGATTTGTCACTACTGTTTTACTGTGGAGAAAAAGGGTGGAAGAAATTTGCATAATCCTTGTGTTGTTCTGCTTACTTCATTATATAATGCCATGTTAAGGAGTGGTCACTTTTGTCAAAAATTTCAAGTTCTATACTTTAGCATGATACTGCATTGATAATAATCAAGAGACAATACTCCTTAAAAATAATTCTATGATTAAATTTCAACATGAAAGCACCTAAAAATGTGGTCAAAAAAGGAATCTAAAAAGTTGGAACAAATCAAACCTGTGAAAAAATGGACCTGGTATATGTGTACAGAATTTTCCACCCAACAACATCAGAGTATACATTCTTCTCAGCTTCACATGGTACATTCTCTAGAATAGAACATATATTGGCCCATAGAACATGCTTAAATAAATGTAAAGGAATTGAAGTTATCCCATGCATACTATCTGATCACAGTGCCATCAAACTGGAAATTAATGACAAAAGAAACTGCAAAAACTCTGTAAACACATGGAAATTAAATAGCACACTCCTGAACAATCAGTGGGTCACAGAGGAAATTAAAGAAGAAATTAAAGCAAATGAAAATACAAATACAACATACCGGAATCTGTGGGATGCAATGAAAGCTGTCCTTAGAGGGAAATTTATTGCAGTGAATTCCCACATCCGGAAAGTGGAACGAATGCAAATAAACAATCTGATGTTACACCTGAAACATCTAGAAAAAGAAGAACAAGCCCATCCCAAAGCCAAAAGAAGGGGGAAATTGTAAAGATCAGAGCAGAAATTAATGCAATTGAGACTAAGAAAACAATACAAAGAATCAACGAATCAAAGAGCTGGTTCTTTGAAAGAATAAATAAAATTGATAAGCCGCTAGCCAACCTTTTTAAAAAAAGGAAAGAGAAAATCCAAATCCATGCAATAAGGAATGAAAAGGGTGAAATCACTACAGACCCTGTGGAAATACAGAAGATCATCAATTCCTATTTCGAAAATCTTTACTCTCATAGGTTCAATAACATTGAAGAAATGGACAGATTTCTAGAAACTTATCAATTACCAAAACTGGACCAAGAAGATGTAAAACTACTGAATAATCCAATTTCAGTTAATGAAATCAAAAATGTAATTAGTCCAGGTCCTGATGGATTCACAGCTGAATTCTACAAGAAATTCGAGGAAGACTTAATGCCAACACTTCTCAAACTCTTCAATGAAATTGAAGGGGAAGGAAGTCTCCCTAAATCATTCCTGGAAGCAAGTATTACCCTAATACCAAAACCAGAGAAAGACCCAACCAAGAAAGAGAACTACAGGCCAATCTCCCTAATGAACATAGATGCAAAAATCCTCAATAAAATACTGTCAAACAGAATCCAGCAAGTCATCAAGAAGATTATACACCATGACCAAGTGGGATTCATCCTAGGAATGCAAGGATGGTTCAACATACGCAAATCAATAAATGTAATACACCATATAAATAGAGCCAAAGATAAGAACCACATGGTCATTTCAATAGATGCAGAAAAAGCTTTTGATAAAGTCCAACACTCTTTCATGATAAGAACCCTACAGAAAATTGGAATAGATGGCCTTTACCTCAATCTGATAAAAGCCATCTATGACAAACCAACAGCCAGTATCACATTAAATGGTCAAAAACTGAAAGCTTTCACTC
>RJWT010008060.1:0-26779 GCA_004365215.1 Cuniculus paca
TGAATGCATGTTGTTCGCAGAGAGCAGAGAACCATGCAGAGCTGCTGGAGAATAAGCAGGCTAATCCCCTGCAAAGCTCCAACGGAGCCAACAATGCTTTGCTTGGGATGGTCTTCCTATGGAAATAAATGGGAAGGGTTTCTCTTGGTGCTGCATAACCCTCCCTTTTGGGTGACATCTACATGGAAATGACTAGACATATGACTAGAAAGAGACACTTGGCTTAGCAAGTAAGGGTCTTTCTAAAGAACTTATACCTTATTCTGTGGAAATTAATAGGGTCATCAGGAACTTTTAAGTCTTGTGATAACTCGATCATGTTTGAGTATCCAAAACAAAGTTTTATTTTAAAGATCACTCAAAAAGTAGTCAGGAAGACACTGTAGGGAGACAGGTTGGAGGGAAGAAAGCAGAAGGGGAATGAGGGTTTCAGAAAGAGACCACAGCTCATTTTGGCCAGGGATTTTTGAAGTCCTTCAACTGAGCAATGACAGGGAATGAAAGAAATGGGATACATGACACTTGCTCATCTAGATTTCAGTGAAATTAATGATTTGTGGATATTGGTGGTGAGACAAAATTGTCAATAAATCCAGATATTGGAAAACTGAATGAGATAGGGGTGACAGTCATGAAGGCAAGAAAATCCAAGTAGTAGATGTTTTTTGGGGAAAGATTGGGAGTTCCATCTAAGATATAAAAACCAAAAAGACTTGTGGTACCTTTGGGTAACTAGAGATAAAGTCTGGAATTCATCCCTGGCTTCAAATAAAAATGTGAGGATTATCAGTCTGTAGATATTGGTTAAAGTCATAGAACTAGATGTTTGTCTTTTTATGATGATGTAAAAAGTCATCAGTGGGTCACTACATTTATTGTAGCAACTAGAAAAAATAGATAAGGTAAAAAATTGTATAATTTCAAGGAACATCAGAGAGTTGTGGAAAGAAGCAAGTCTAAAGGAAGGAACGAAAGGCCAGGGACAGATGAGGTCTCCCCAAGTGAAAAAGGATGAGGGGCTGTCTTCCTTCCCAGAGGCATCTGCTGAGTCTTGGCACAGGTATGCAAGCCATCGGGCCTCTCTTACAGCGACTTTATAAGGACAAGGAAAGACCAGCAGAGCTTAGAACAGCCTTGTGGGCTGGAAAGAGAGATTGGAATCTGCACAAACTAAACACAGAACAGTTCTCTATGTCCACCAATTCTCCCAATGTGACACTTGCTGGGTATGTAGTCACAACAGCCAGAAAAGCTGGGCCAGACCTGTGAGCAGAGAGACATCCATAGTCACGCAGTGCTGACAGTCCAGACTCCTATAACCCACACAGGATGGCATTTTCACTCTTCACTCTCACCACACGAAAAAAATCGTTTGAAATGGGTATGTAAAAGATGAAACCTGACATTACTCTTAAAAATTAAGGGGTCAGGAATACAGCTTTGTGGTACAGTGCCTGCCTGGCAAACGTGAGGTCCTGAGTTCAATTCCCGGTACCAAAAAAAATTAATAAATCAGATTTGGTCAAACCAAAAACCTTTTGTTCATTAAGAGACATCATTAAGACAATTAAAAAGGAAGCCACAGGCTAGAAGAAACTACTTTCTATAAATTTGATACAACTTATATCTAAAATATGTAAAGAACTCCTGGAAACCACTAAAAAAAGCCAAACTGCTCAACCAAAACAATAGTCAAAAGATTTGAGAAGCCATTTTTTAAAAAGAAGATATCAAAGGGACTAAAAAGCTCATGGAGGGTGCTTTAAAATAATCACTGGAATGCAAGTGAAAACCACATAAAGATACTACTATATTATCGCCAGGATGCACTAAAATCAAAAGACTGGCAATTGCCAGCATTGGTGAGGATATAGTCTTTGGAATTCTCATAAACAGCTGTTACATGTGTAGAATAATGAGACACTTTAGAAAACTATTCAGCACTTTCTAAAAAAAATGCAAACATGAACTTTCTCTATGGCCTACCAATACTACTCCAAGCTAATTACCCCAGATATTTAAAAACATGTGTCTGCAAGAAAGCCTTATAAATTTTTCTCAAAATGATTTTATTCATAATAACCAAAACCTAAAAGTATTCTCTATCCGTGCTTCATACAATGAAATACTAAACAACTATGGGGAAAAAGGATGAAATTTGAATTTTCGTGACAACATGGAAGAATTTCAAAAAGGTTACTGTAAATGAAAGAGATAAAACATAAAAGAGTACCAATTATATTATTCCATTTATATGCAATCCAAGAACACAAAAAACTAATATAATCATGTGCCACATAACAACATTCTAGTTGACAATGGATTGCACCAACGAAGGTGATACTGTAAGGTTATAGCAGAGCTGAAAAATTCCTATCACCCGGTGATGTGGTTTCCTTTAACATCTTGTGGTGCAACACATTCCTCACATGTGTGTAGTGATGCTGGTATAAGTAATCTTACCGCACTGACAGTCATGCAAAAATAAACAATAAGTAGGTAACCCTTGATGACAATACATGACCATGTTACTAGTTTACGTATTTACTATATTAGACTTTTTATTGCCATTTAGTGTATTTCTACTACTTAATTTAAAATTTTTATTACAAGACACTATGTTCTGTTACATGAGCAGCCTCATCCATCTCGTGTTTGCTGTGTCTCTTGATTGTACCAAGAACCCACATCTAGTGATTGACCTAAGTCATCTAGGTTTGTGTAAGCACACACCACAATGCTCATATAATGATGAAATTACCTGACATATATCTCAGAAGTATTTTCATTGTTAAGCAATAGAAGGAAAAACAAGGAAGAACAGTGGTTACCTTGGGGTGAGGAAGTGGGAGTGGGCACTTACTGGGAGCAATAAAACATAACTGCCTGAACCGATGGAAATATTCTAAGTTCTAAGCTTGCTAGTTATATTGGTATATAAACCTGCCAAAACTCATTAATCTTTCATTTTCCCACAGGTAAGTTATACTCTATCACCAAATATGATCCCCTAAAAAGAGTATAACAGCAGTCTTGTGGTATACTGGCAGAGAATACATAATGTAATCAATTTCATCACTAGGAAATAGCAGAAGAACACAAAATGAGAAAATTTCTATCTTAAAAAATGTCAGTATCATAAAACACAAAGAAAGGCTAACAAAAAGTTCCAGTTTAAAGTAAACTGTGGAGACATGACAACTAAATATAATACTTAACTCCCAATTGAATTCTGTACTGGAGGGAAAAATGCTATAAAGAGTATTATTAGGACAACTGACAAGACTGGAATACAGACAATGGGTTAGGTGAAATTATTATATTACTGTAAACTTATCAGTGTAAATTTACCAAAAATTCTTTATCTCCAAAAGAAGTGAAAGGACCACAATTTCTACAGCTTGCCTTGAAATGACACAAAGAGAATAAAGCATGTAGCATAAGATGAGTCTAACTGGGTTTTTCTTCATTTTACTATTTTTAATTTTATAAACTTCTGTAAATTTTAAATTATATCCAAAAAAGTTTTTAAATAGTTTTTAAAATAAAAACATTTTAATTAAAAAAATTTTAATTAAAAACCCATTAAAGGCCAATATTGAAAAAAAGCAGATTATAGAATACTGCATGTTAGACAGTTATCTCAAGTTATTAATAGGCACTATTTCTGAAGGACTAGATTATGGAGAGATAAAGGAAAACCTTGACTATTTCTATATTATTTTCACATTTTAATACTTTAATTTTATTGGAGGAAACATTATTTCAGGTTTTTTGAAGTACAAGATAGCCATTGAAATGTGATTTGACTCTTTTTTTTTTTCAGCACAGAGTTGGGCAAAAGCCAAATTTTAAAGCATTTACATCTCATTTAATCTTTAAGATGCAGCACACAGGTCATGTCCTCTGGAAAACCTTCCAGTGTAGAAAGGATTCTTTTGGCAAGGAGCAACTCCAACTAACAAATACCAATAGTTAATACATTGGCTATTACAAAACAAGGTAGGCTTAACCAACAGAACAAGAACAGAAAGACTCACAGCTGGGCTACAAGAACAATTAGAACCATGAAACGAAGGTCACTGAGTTCTTGTCTTCTGGATCTCTCTTCATTTAAACTCCCTCTCTCTCATTGTAGCCCATTTTCCTACACATGGCAGAAACAAGGCTGCCTACTACTCTTTTGAAATTTGCCATTTAAAATACACACTCTTAAAAAGAAACAGGACTTCCCAGTTTTTGTTTTAAATAGTTCTAAGAAGGAAACAGATTGACCGAATTAGGCTCAGGCTTCTTCGCTGAAGTGCAGGGTATGGATCAATGTGAATGGTGTTCCCACCATAGGACCTGAAATTGTACATGAACATGGAGGTTCCTTCAAGAATCACAGAAGATAGAGGTGATGTTATGCTCTTGCATAATTCTTAGTTTTCAGCTTTCATATCACCTTCACGAGTGGCATGGCTATTCTGGTGCATGCTATAAATTCTCAGTAGACTGTAAGTTTCTTGAGAGTAGGAACCATATCCTTTTCTCTGTAGACATTTTCTAAATTGATAGCACAGTGCTTCCTCATAATAGATTAGACCAAAGTTCCAACAGGAAAGAGATTTAGCCACCGCTTTCAGTGAATCTTGAACAGTCCTTGGCACACAGTAGACAGGCAATATTTTTTTGACTGAAGGAATAATATATACATGCTTGTATATGTGCTATCTATATAGGATGGGTTGAAAGATGGATAGGTGAATGAATGCAGGGATGGATGGGTGGACAGATGGTTGATAGATGGATTGAAAGATGCATAGGTAGATGCTGTTATGGTTGATACATTGTGTCAACTTGAGAAGTTTAGAAATTTAACTAAGAGACTCGGCATGGAGCCAGGATCCTTTGTAAATATTATTAACCTGTGCAAGAGGAGGGCACAGAGGTGGTATGAATGCTACACCCACACTGGCAGGGGGGAGCTTGCTTACAATATAAGGGATAAGAGGCTGGTTCTCCCCCATTTTGTTCCTGCTGCTTTTGCTGGCTGCTGCATTGAAGTATTGGTCCTCAGTCATGCCACCCTACCTTGGAGTCAGCTGATTATGGAGTGAAACCTCCACAAACAGTAAGCTAAATAACCTTTACTTCCTTAATTTGGGGTGTTGGGTATTTTGTCCCAGCAAGGAGAGAAAAGTAATCTACACAGATGCATAGACAGATATGCAGATTTTCCTGAAGCAAAGATAAATCTACCTTCTGAGAAATCAACACCTTCTTTGCCAACTGGCCTGGGTTGATAGAGTTGACAGTGGCTACCTGGCAAGCACAGTCAGTTAACCAATATTTGCAATGATTAGGCCTTGATCTTGGCTTCTCTACCTGTACCCTATGCATGGAAGCCTTAGGACTGAGAGTGAACCAGAATTAAATCAGCCTTTTTGTCTCTAAAAGACAAGATACCTGAAAATCCAGCTTCAAAGGAGCTGTATGTGTGTGTGAATTCAATCTGCAAACTCTTGAATACCTACTATGAGCACAACACTATTCAAAGTTTAAGGCCTTGTGCTAATGCTGTGGAAGAAAACTGCAAGTTGCTATCATAGATTTTAAATGACAAACCAAACCTAGTTTGGTGCCAGGAAGACCTTGGGATGCCTGACATTCTAACCTCATATTGAAGGAATACATAGAGGTTAATTAGTCGAAGAGTATGGAGAAAAGCATTCCAGGCAGAAGAAATAAAACCACACAGATTAAAACCTTTTTAAATACTGAAAAATAATCAGATATGCTGTTCAAGACTTATCTGTAAGGCTGTTCATTACAGCATTAGTTATGGTAGCGAAAAATTAAAATTCAAGTTTCTACAAATGGAGAAATGATTAAGCTATGTGGCAGAATGATAAATTCAATAAGCCGTTAAAAATAATGCTACCAGTGACAATGCTCCAGGTTTAAAAAAAACACAAACTGTACAATCAGTCTGGTGCAAATTTTGTTATATTTATATTAAATTTTATGAATACTTTAAAAGCCCAAGCAGATCACTCCCAAATTCTACTTGCAGTGATATCTGGGTAGTGGAATGCTGGGTGATAATTTTCTACTTTATGCTTCTCAGTATTTTTCAAAAATTGTTTTTATAATGAACATGCACTACTTTTGTTGTGGAAAGAATTTCAAAAAAAATCAAGCTTACTTTTTCAGTTCATCTCCCATTGTGTTTTGCCAGGTGAAAACTATCAGTAAACGCACAAAGGCCCAGCTAGCAGCTCTGCTGTGCAGATCCCAGCCTGTGCTGCTCAGCATATCCACATCCATGGGTCCCCATTCAGTACTAACTAGGGTTGTGACCCTCCTGTGTGGGAGTTTTCCTCCTGCAGGAGGGTTTGTTTCAATTTCACTACACAAGTGTGACCGCTCTGAAAGTGATCTCAGTGAAAGGAGCTGGGTTAAGGGACTTGATCGCTCTAGAGACACTAGAAATGGATACATATTGTTCTTACCAAGTAATTTAGGGAGAGCTGCCCACCTTCAGCACCCAGAAAGTCATACGCAAGTCCATCTTCTAAGGGGTATGTCCCCAGCTTCTCTGCTACCCATTGCTACCTATCCACCAGATGCAGAAGGAGCTCCCTTTGCCCAAAAACAATGGACTCTCCAAGGTGGCAAGACTATGTTTGACACAGAAAGAACAGCAGCTGGCAGATCATGCGGGACCCAGGAAGACAAGGAAAAGTCAGCAACTCCCAAGAATCAGCCATGCTGGGACTGAGAGGAGCTGATCAGGGATCCAACTGGCCAGTCTTTCTGCTAAGCTGTGCAGACCATGTGGGACCCAGGAAGAGAAAAAGTGCCTCCTATAAGCCTACCAGCATGCAGGCTGAAAATCACCAAACCCTCTCACCCCATAAGCTACCAACTGGTTTGGAGGTCAGCCTGAGCTGATAGCAATTGAGGTACAAAAAGCACCTGAAAGATTGTATTGTTAGTTTGAATTTACAGGCATGGGGTTGACAGTCTGAGCATGTATAGGAAGGATAACAATATGCAATGCAGTAAATATGGGGTGTTTTTTTCTGTCTTCTTTTAAAGTCTAATAATGTTCTCATTGTTTTGTTTTATTCTTTTTTTTTTTTTTGCTTTTTTTGCTTTACTCAATATTCTGTTTTGTTTTGGTCTGATTTTGCTATAACTGATGGAATGGAAAACTACTGTGAAGATAACGAGATACACTATAGTAGCCATTGTTGTTTTCCCATTACCCTGCTTTGATATTCTGTGCCAATTTCACTGCTGTGTTTTGATTGGATTTATTGTTTTGTTTTGTTGGGTTTTACTATCTTTAAAATAAAAAAAAATTAAAAAACAGAAGCTAACAAATTGAAGTGCACGCATATCAAGGCTTCAAACACCTGATCTCAGCCTTGACTAAATGTCGGAATCACTTGGAGTGCTTTAAAAAAAATATTCATGCCTGAGGGCCATGCCCAGAAACCATGATTTAATCTACCTGGGCTGTGAGCTGAGTTTGAGGATTTGAGGAACTTTTTATCAACTCTTCCAAACTTTACACTTGTATTTTCCCTGTGAAATGTTCCTTATGTGGGACTGCCCTTCCCCACTATTACCACACTTTTTCCTGTCTTTTAAACCTATTTTTAAGTCCCATTCCCATCAGGAATTGAAATCAAGGGTAAGGGGTCTGCGGCAAGCCTCCTTTTTTCACACAAATATTCAGAGTTCTGGTTCACAGTTTTCACACATTTAGAGGTATTCCTTCCCTGAGAAACATCATCAGCAGCCAGAAGGCACACACACATCTGAGTCTGAGTTTTGACTCCTCCAAGCTTTTAAGTTTCAATAATTCCAACTCCTAGTCTTTGTTCACCCCATTCTATAATTGCTGCTGCCTTGAGACCTTGATACTGACCAGAAGAAACCTTTCCAGCAGAGGACTACCTAGATAGTAAATAGTTTAGGCTTTTCTATAACACTCAAATTGCCATCAATAATAATAAGCAAATGAGAATGGTTGTGTTCTAATGAAACTGTATTTACAAAAAAACAGTTCAATCTGGATTTTTCCTATATGTGGTAACTTGTAGGCGCCTTATCTTTTTACGATTTCAGTTACTTAACAATTTTAAAACTAGTTGATAATGCTTTATATTAAATTGTCTATGTTTAGTTAACCTTTGTTTTTTGTTGAGTTCTACCAGAAACAGTTTCTCTGATTTAGTTTTAATAAAAGGGAAGAATTTAAAGTATTTGCCTCAGTCTTTCTGTATTGTTCGAATTCTTTATAAACATATAATTTTTTGTAAATTGTTATGAAAAATTTGAATCTAAAATATATTCTTCTTTAATAAGCATGTAGTAGTGCATTTCTTCTTTTTAAGCAGCAAGATGAGAGTATTTTTCTGTGAAATATTTCATTCAAATTTTCTGTGGATGGAAAAACAGTTGTGCTCTCAGAAATACCATTGCCTGTTCCATCTTGAATTTTTGCTCTGATTCTGGTAAATTTGTACTTTAAATATATATTCTTTAGAAGAAACAGAAGAATAATAACTGCACTGCCAATCTCAGGATGGCTATAAAAAACAAATTAGATAATTGGTGGGAAAATGTTTTGCAAAGTTAAAAGTGCTGCAGAGATATGAGGAGGTGGAAGGAATCACAAAACCCTTTCAGCCTTCCTAATCAAGGCTCTTAATGTTCCTTAGGGAAAATATTCAATCTACTTATTCCCTAATTTTTAAGTACACTTCTCTTGTAAGCAGATAGTCATCTTGTGTTCCTCCAAGCCCCCTGAATTATGTGTGGACAAAATGGCAAGAAGGTGCCATGACTCTGCCTCCAGCTGACCAGTGCCCCCGACTACCAAGCCCTTGGCAAATGCCCAGGGGCTGAGAGCTGCCAGGCCCTAAGCCCTCACCCTGCTTCCTTGTCATTAATGTCCCCCAAGAGAATTGGAAGCATTGCATCCCAAGGAAATCCTTACTAGAAATTTACACGGGGAAAGTTTACATTATACCCTAGAGCAGCAGTCCTTAACATAGTCTGTGACATGGCAGGGCAAAAATACTATTAATGTTAATGTAGGTACCAGTATCAGCTCTCCCTGTGGTTCTTTCAGGGATAGAAATCATAGGTTCCTTTTATATAGTCTTTATCCAGAAATACATTGTTTATGTTCAGTACTACTTTGAAATTTCTGGTAACTATTAGACCACTACAAGTTCTTTTTATTACCATATTAATAATTAGCCACATATGTTATTATATGTCAAACTTGTATCTTACATTTTGATAACTGTTTTAAATACAATGTTTCCTCTGTAATCCTGTGTATTTTGTTTTCTGAATTTAGAGGGATCTATGGGCTTCAGCAAACTGCCAAATGGCTATATGGGCACATAAAAGAGTAAGAACCCTTGCTTTAAAAAAGTAGATGTTTTCTTAAGGTGCTTTGTTCTTGTTTTTGTTTCTCAGTCTATATCTTGATGCCTTCTGGGTCTTGTCTCTTTGCTCCCACATACCCACTCCAACTTCAAATTTTTCACCCCATTCAACTATGTAGAAGTTCACCTCAGCAACAATGTCAGTAAGGATGCTCAGCAAAATGAGTCTCTGTAGTAATAAAAGTCAGCTTCCCTTGAAGGTAGTTTGCAGATTATGTTATTTCCCTTGAAGAAAGTGTTGGGATCTTAGGCACTGTGTCATGGGCATATTAAGCTGCTCTACTCAAGAGCAATTATGATGAATTACAATAGAAAATAAAGCCTCAGACACAAGGTTTTATGGAAAACTTTGTTATTTACTAAAAAAGCCTCCTACAAGAAGGAATGAAGCAAACACAAACAATGCAAAATTCATACTGATTAATCAGTTCCTCAATTGGACGTTGTATATGTATAATTTAAATGATCAAAAGAAATAGTAGAGTTTTAACTACATTAAATAATAATCAAAATGATCATAGACAAATATCCTAACATGGCAAGATATTTTGTGAAGTTCTTAAAATACAGCCTGGGAGCTGACTTCCAAAGCGGGTCAGCAATGTTTGTCCATGAGAAGTAAAGCACAGTGCTCTTGTTTTCTGTATTATAAAACAGCAGTCTTTGTGACATGTAACTTTATTTCTGGAGGACAAGAAGGTAGCGCAGATTTCTTCTTCAGAGGAGGGTCTCTATCATAGTGCACCAAATTCACAATGTTGCCTCTCTCTGAATCACTTGGTAAGTAAATGTCACATGGTAACCATCTATCAAGTCAAGGAATTTCACTTATTAAGGGAGCTGTTTTTCCTAGTAAGGAGTGGCAAGTTACAACAACAAACTAATAATGTTGACAATCATACAAGTCATATTAACATTCTTTGATCTCCCTGTTCATAAAACCTTAGATATTTGGCCTGTACCATTCTTCAAGTCATCCTTACAGTCTTCACTGCATATGTGGTGAATGTCAGAAAACAAGAAAACAGTACCTCTTGCTTTTGCCCTCTCACTTAAAAGATAATTTCACTAAATACTGAATTCTAACTTGGTGGATATTTTCTTCCTGAGGATGTGGTTTTCTGGCTTCCATGTTTGCTGTGACAGATCATGTCAGGTCAGGCCACTAACAGCTTCTTTGGTGGTGTTATTGTTTGTGTCTGGATGTCCTCCACAAAGCTTCTTGCTCTCTGCCTCTTTTGCTGTTATTGCTTTGCTATCTTCTGCCACCTTGAATGGCTGCCCCTCACCATGCCACCCTGCTTTGGAGCCAGCTGATTACAGACTGAAACATCCACAAAATGTGAGCTAAATAAACCTTTCTTCCCTTAATTTTGGTCATTGGGTATTTTGTCATAGCAAAAGAGAAAAGTAATTAAAACAGAATTTGGTACCAGGAGTGGGCTCATTGCTGTGACCATACCTGATCATGTGGTTCAGGAACCTTTGGGAATGGCTTATAGGAAGAGTTTGGAAAGGTTTAGAGATATCACCTGAAAAACTAGTGCTGGAATGCCTTAGGCTGTTCTGTATGGAAGATTCTGATCAGAGATCAGGAGACATGAAAACCAGTGAAGACCAGGCTTGGGAAGTTTCTGCTGTGAAGAAGGGCTGCATTGATTGCTGGGCTCCAGACAATGTGTGTTATAACTTGGCAGAAACTTTGTCTGCATTTTGCTCATGTCCAGAGAGTTTACCTGAGACAAGATTAAGGGAGGTGGACTAATTAAACTAGCAGAAGAAATTTTGAGGCAGTTGAATGTTGAGGCAGTGGCATGACTATTGTTGGGGGCTTTTAGCCAGATTTATGTTGAGAATCAAGAGCAAAGAGCCCAGCAGAATAATTTAAAATGTTGTGAGTTTGGTCAGACAGGAAGCCCCAGTAAAGCTGTGGGCTGCAAAGATAGAGCAGAATAAATCTTGACTGCTGAGAAAGAACAAAAGAATGGACTGAGGGCATCACAAGAACAATCAGGACTCCATCCTTTGCAGCCTCAAAAGTGCAAAAGTGAAAGACTTTGCTTTGAGAAGAAAGCTGCAGAGTACCATGTTCCATAATGGAAGCAGCATAGAGAATTTCTTCCTCTGAATTGGATTCAGAGTACTCAGTGATCCAGGCACTCAACTCCTACAGCCAGGAGAGAGGGAAGCCTGGCTACTGCTCCAGCTGGCAGAAGATCTTGGCATCATCCATGTGGTGATGGTTTTCAGGTGCATGCAGAATGGAAGAGTTGTGGGGTTAAGACTTTCATCACAATTTCAGAATGCCTGGGAGGGCATTCTCCTTAGAGGGCAATATGTGAAAATGTAAGGGTGAGCCAAAGGTGCAGTGGAGACTCCAAAATTTTGGAAAAGTCAGGAATATAGATCATCTGAGGAAACCTGCATGGAACGAGCAGAGTAGGCCCAAAAGAGAAACCATGAGAGCTACAACCACCAGAAGTGGTGGAGCCATGCAAGTCCTCTGGAGTTCACAACTTGGCACAGATTGCCTTGGATGCTAAACCTGGAGCTACAGGACTTATTGTTTGCCCTGCTGCATTTTGGACTTGCTTGGTCCCAATGCTTTGTATCCCCATTTGTAATTCTTAGAATAAAAATGTTTACCTTATGCCACTGAATGATGGAAACATTTAACTTTTAATTTACATAGGGGCTCACAGTTAAAAGTTTGCCTTAAATCTTAGAGGAGGATTGGAACTTGGACTTTTCAGAAATGTTCAAACTTTTAAGACTTTGGCAACTTTTGAAGATGGAATAATGCTTTTTGCATAAAGGGATGTGCATGAGTCTTTGGGGGGCCAAGTGTGGAATGTTATGGTTTGCATCTGGATGTCCCCCCAAAGCCCTATGCAGTCAAGGGGGATGGGTTTTTCAAAGACAGCTTGTTAAACCTCTTCTTTTCAAGCTCTTGCCTCAGAAAACAGAGTTATAATGTCTCCAGCTCAACTCAGCAGGGGGCCAGGGTCCTCGCTTTGTAAACATTCTCAGCCTGTGCAAGAGAGGGGCATAGGGATGGTGAGAGTGCTACACCCAACCTAGGATAAGTAGCCTGCATGCACTATATGGGAGGAAAAGAGGCTTGCACCTCCCCCTTTTTGCTCTTGTTGTTTTGTTGTCTTCTGCCTCCTTGAACTGTTACCCTTCACCATGCCACCCTACCTTGGAGCCAGCTGATTATGGACTGAAACCTCCACAAACTGTGAGCCAAATAAACCTGTCCTCCCTTTATTTTGGGTATCAGGTATTTTGTCTCAGCAATGAAAGAAAAGTAAGGGGACAGGTCATGATTTACCTTTTCCCTCTTCTGGGTTTTAATTTTTTTTATATATTCCATGGAATTTAGTGTACTTCTTAAATCTGTGGATTGGGCAATATTCTCAACAATTATCTTTCTTTCCATTGCTTCTATCCAAGTCTGCATTTCTGCTATTTTTTGGAACTTCAATTACATGGAAGTTAGAACCTCGCACTGTATCCATTTTCTCCTAAGTACTTTTTGTATTTTCTAACTCTGTGTCTCTATGCTGCCTTCTGTACATTTCTCTTACTGAGGTTTTGACCTGAAAAATACATATTCCCTTGTCAGATCTTCAGTGCTTTGAAGACTTTAAAACAGGATTTTGAACAGCATTTCTTACAGTTATCATAGTTGTTTAGTCTACTATATTCCCAGAAACTCATGCCTGTGGTTGATACTTGATGAGTAAGGCTATAGTTATTTGTTGGAAAATTTATCCCATAAAATTTTAACCTTGGCCTATATTATTTGTTAGATTCTTAAATATGTAAATATATCTTTAATTTAATACTAAAAGCTTTTGAACTTGATGAAGTCTTGCTTTCTTTCATCATTTTAAGTAACTTACAATTGTTACTGACATTTACAGCTATAACAACTTGAATTTTAAACATTTCTGAGTTTTACCTAACTTAACATCATAATATGTGATGTCATTCTACCAAAAGAAAGTAAAATAATGCATGCACTTAAACTAGTTCTGATGTATTTCCAGAATTATTTGAATTAGTGTTCAATAATAGTCATCACTTAATAAACATTGTTAAATGATTTTTAAAGTTGTTTATCATTCTACATTCTGTGTGATCTTTCAAAGTACCCACCTAAAGTTCTGTTTAACCTCATTGTTTTCACATAGTCTTCAATTTGAAGGTGTTCATATTCTAACAGTTCTCAAAAAAGGATAGTTTTCACCACTAGTATTTTTTTCATGGCAATATTGAGATAATGGGAAAATTCACAAGCATAGCATCTAAAGCTGTCAATCAACTGTGCTTCTGATTATTGAATTTCTAGTGATATTAGAAATTTTTACTTTATAGAATTCTCACCTAGTTTTAGAAATTATTAGCTTTATACTTTTGCTGAACTAGAATATTTTCTTTCTTTTAAAATGATTGATAATTATTCCTTAACTTAAATAACAAATTACATTTTGTGTTACTGTACCAAATTGTATGATTCATAAATCAGGGTCATACTCTTAATCACTGTTATTTTGAATCAATAACAGTTAAAGTCTTTTATTTTCCTTTAAATATTTTAAAGAATCTCATGCCTCACTTCACATGCTATGTTAGGAATGTATTGTTAATAATCTTACATTAAAGATAATCTTAGTATGAAAGGCTAAGTTCTGAGAGGCTTCTGGAGAAACAAAAAATTTATTACCATACTATCAAAAAATTGTAAGAGCAAATTGAGACTATTAGCAAATGTTACCAGATAAAATACATGATTTAATAAGCATTAAAAAACATGACTGATATTACTTCTAAAATTTTACTCAGAGCAAGAGAAAGAACTACATGGAACTAAAATCATGTTGCTGAACAGGAAATGTGCAAAACTCATAAAGGAAAACTTTAAAACATTCCTGAAAGGCATAATAGCAAAAATTTGGAAATAAGTAAGGCCTAGTAATAAGAAGTGATTCAAATAATCCTAATAGTCACACAACATAGTACTGCAGGACTAAAAGAAGAATGTGGGAGAACCAGAAGATCTGCCTGTGCCTGCTGGCCACCGAAAATAGAAGGCTTGCTTCCTGGCAGCCAGCAGGACCAGGGACACACAGCCAAGAAGCCCTGTACACCTGCAGGCCACCATTGGAGGCCCTTGCTCCTTCGGGCAGCCATCACCCACCAGGAGAATCAGACAATCACATCCCTGTGTGCCTGCCACCATTGCAGGAGTCCCAGTGTAGACACACAGGCTGAGAGAAGCAGCCCCACCACCACACACCCCTGGCCATCGGGAAAGCCCCAGTGTAGCTGCACAGGTCTGCAGAAGCCTACCTCACACCCTGCTATCTTCCTGTAAACCTGGGGGCAGAGGAACCCAGGTTCCTGTCCCATTCCCCTATACCTCAGAGGGGCATCCAATGTGGGAAGTGCCTGGGACCCTACACCAGCTCATTGGGAGGAACCCAGGAGAATGACAAGAGGAAGGAACAAAAGGCAATCTCAGAATCCCAGCCTACACAGAACAAACCTGGGAGATACAGTCATGGAAGAAAATGGAAGTCATACACCTGAAATTTCCAAGAGGATAACAACAGAAGTAAAGAAACAACTTCATGAGACTGTAAAAGTAATCAGATCAGAAATAATATCTCAGGTAAAAGAAGAAATGAAAAACATAATGAAAGAATTGCTCAGCATATCTAAAGAAGACTTAGATAAAAAAAAAGAAAAGCTTATAAGAAAATGATGGAAACCTTGAATGAACAATATAGAAAGGAATTACAATGCATGAAACAGATTCAAAAAGATATCCAGGAAATTAAAAAGTCAATCAAAAGTTGGCAAAACCACTTGAAAGAGACTGAAGATAGACTTTCAGACCTTGAAGACAGGATTGCAGCTAGCAATTGTGAAAGGAAAGATTTTTTAAAAATAACAAGAAATCATGAAATAACAATTCAACAGCTGCAAGATGATGCAAACAGAAATAATTTAAGTGTGATAAGCATCCATGAATAAGCAGGGGTCAACACAAATGAAATAAAAAATGCTATTTACAGAAGTAATAGCAGAAAACTTCCCAAACATGGGAAAAGGATCTGGTATACAGATAAGTGAGGCATATAGAACTCCAGCTAGCCATAACCAAAATAAATCTACACCCAGACATATAATAATCAAGATCCCAGAAATTCAGCACAAGAACAGAATATTAAAAGCTGTTAGAGAAAAGAAACAGATTGCCTATAAAGGAAAACCAATCAGAATCATGGCAGACTTGTCAACACAATCCATCAAGTCAAGAAGAGTTTGCAGTGTTTCAAATTCTGAAAGAAAACAACTTCCAACCCAGATTGATGTACCCTACAAAACTATCTTTCAAAATTAATGGAAAAATAAGATACTTGCATGATAAAGAACAACTGAAGGAATTCATGACCACCAAATCAACCCTACGAAGAGTGCTGAAGGATACACTAGAGAGAGATAGGGATGGCCATGGTTACAGGAATAGCATAAAAGGAGGAACACTGAACAGGGCAGGCAATTGAATGAAGTGGAAAAGTAGAGGGCCAACAATAGGAGGATAGCATGGCAGAGACAAACCAATGTATGCTGGTTGTAACCAGTAATGTAGCTGGCCTCAGTTCAGCAATAAAAAGAAATGGAGGGAGAGTGGATCAAGAAACAAGATTCATCAATATACTGTATTTAAGAATCACATTTAACTCAAAAGGAAATTCATTGACTGAAAATCAAAAGGGAGAAAACAATTGTTCCATGGGACAGGAGACCCGAAAAAAGCAAGGATAAGTAGCCCAGCAACCACAGAATGGATAGGAAAAGATATGGCATGTTCATACAATGGAAAGCTAACCAGCTACAAAGTAGAATAATCTTGAGGTTCTTTGGCTCCAACTGGAGGTTATGTTCATGGGTGAAAGTTTGAACTCATACGGGTGAACACTAGTATAAAAAACAGAAGGAGTTAGTGGGATCCAAAAACACAATAGATATTTTAAAAGTGACAGGGGAGGGAACACCTAGGAGGAGAAGGAGACAACCAATGTTAATTTCTGATTGTCTTGTCTTGGACTCTTGTAATGTTTTCATAGTTTTGTTAGGTTTGGTTCTATTCTGTCTTGTTTTGTTAGATTTTAGTGTGGCAGATGGTATGAGCAGCTAGTTTGAACATGATGGGATGTATTATGGTAATCATGGCTGGTTTCCTATTATCTCATTTTATGTCCTATAATGCTTTCATTCTTCTGTTTAATCAGTTTTACTGTTTTGTTTTGTTTAATTTTATTATGTGTGATGGTATGAACAGCTATTCCGAAGAAAAAGAGACATTATAATAACCATTGTCCATTTCCTGTTACCTGGTTTTGAAGTCCTGTAATGCTTCCATTCTTTTGTTTTGATTGGTTTTAGTCTGTTTTCTGATTATTTGATTTCACTATGTATGAGGGCGTGGACAACTATTTTGAAGAGAACAAGAGACACTAGGGAAGCCACTGTTGATTTTCTATTGTCTTTTGAAGTCCCATAATGCTCTCATTCTATTGTTTTGATTGGTTTTATACTATTTTGTTTTGTGGGATTGTATTGTGTGGGAAGGTATGGACAACTGCTACAAAGAAAACAAGAGACATTATGGTAGCCACTGTTGATTTTCTGTTGTCTTGTTGGGAGGTCCTGTGTTACTTGCATTGTTCTGTTCCAATTTGCTTTGTTCTGTTTTGTATTGTTTTATTCTTTTAAAAAAAAAAGAATGTGAAGATTGTCTATGTATGAAAAAAAAACTGAAGGCTTTGTAGTAAGTAAAAAAAGCAAAGTATGTAACAGTGTCTTCACTACATTAAATTTTAAATGAGGAAAATAAGGGAAAGAGAATATTCATATGTGCTTATATGTAAAAGGGAGCATTAGGATGGCCAATGTGAAATTAACACAAATAGTTACCTGTGGGGAACAAGCTTGATGGGGGGGTGGGGAGAAAAGAGGATGAGAGGAAACATTTTAGTGCATATCTTCATGTATTGTTTTTTTATTTTCTTGAAGCATGAAACTGTGTTATCTAGTAACATAAAATAAATTTTATCCAAATGTTCAAACAGTAAAGTTTCTCTGAATGCATATTTTTTTAGATATTGAGGTTTGATTAGCACCAATTCACAAGAAACAATTTCTTACCATTGTAACTAGCATTATGGAATTACAATAAATCCCAAAGGATATCTCATATTACATTACATATGTATAAATAAATTGTTCTTTTCTTAATAGTAAGAAATAAACATTCTTAGTATTAAAGTAAAAATATGCTAAATTTTTCATTTTCATGTTTGTAACTATGGTTTACAGTTTAAAGCAATATTATATAAAGACCTCCATATTTGAAAAATATGTTTCAGTAAAACAAGACTCACGAAGACTTTAAACAAAAACTGCATCCACATTTTTGCTCTTTTTAACCATAACTTTTCATTTCTTTGACTGTGTTCTCTTACTAACAGATCAAAAGTTTCAGAGTATAAGATTCAGCTGGAAAAACAGAATTCTTGTTTTTAAGGCAGTTTAATTCAGCAGTTTAAGTTTTATATTTTTAAAGAATTACACATTTTTTTTCCTGACCAAAAAAATACCCACAGTTTTACGCACTAGTCTTTTATGGCTTTACCAATAAAATTTTGCAGTCGAGTAAAATATTTTTAAACTGATTGAAGAGAGCGTTACAAGTAGTCATTCTTGAGACTAAAAATAAACATTTTTATACAGTATTCAAAAAAATCTGTTTGCTTTGCTGAATCTTTGGGGAACTTGCTGTGATCAAATATTATCTTAGTGGTCATTCATAGGCAATTACAAGGCTATTCTTTGTCACTAACTATTGTTCTATTATATGATGTCACTCTTATGGAGCATGTGACCTGTGTGTAACCACACTGATAAAAATGCAGTCACTTGTTTGACTGTTCCAGATCTGTTTCTACCTGAGGATTTCACCCACCCCAAGAAAAGGCTCTAAAATGAAATATTTACAGTGTGCTCAACACCAGTAAAAGGGTCACACATACAAACCCAGCATTGACTTATTTTCCAGTGCATATGCTGAGTTTAGGAAACTAATTTTTAAAAAATACATTTGCTGGAATATTAATGAAGGTGCTAATCAGAGCTCAGACTGAGGGAAGAAGGCTGTGGCAGAGCCAACAGGAAAGTCTTTCTGGCTCTCAGAGCCAACTCCAAGAAGGTCAATAATACCACAGGAAAACTGAAACCCAGCACTTTACACACCATGCCCCAAGTCCTGAGCCATTGGGGCTGTGTCCACTGAGGTTGTTTGAGATCTCTTTACAGGTTTCACATTATCTTCATTCAATCAAGTGTATACCACAGGTTCAATCCCTTTTCCCTCTAGAGAAGGAAACAGAAAGTAGTTTTCATAAAAGTTCAGGTGGCAAACATATTAGGCTATGTGGACCCTGCCATAGACAGTACAGAAACAGTCGATATGACTGTGTTATAATGAAACCATATAAACTATGATATTTGACTTCATATAATTTTCACACTTCATGAAACAGTCATTCCTTTGTCAGCCACTTAAAATGTAAAAGCTCATTCTTAGCATGTATTCCACACAATAAGAGGTGGCAGGCCAGGTTTGGCCTGCAGGTCATAGTTTGGTAACTCTGTTGTAGGTGTTGGAGGAAAGCAGTTGGAATATAAGCTAGAACTGTCCCAGATCATCCCCTTACAATTTCATGTGGGCTGAGCTCTCTGGGTGCATAATTTCTTGTACATCATGATCACTGGAAAGGCTGCAGGCCTTTTAATACCTTCATTGAAATGTCTACTTATTTGTCTTGGTGTCATAATTTTTGCTATCATGCCAAAGCTCTTAAACTCAATGTGTTCTGTGGTTAGAGCTTAATGTTTAAGCTGTTACATAAAAATTTGAAAACTTGTCCCATAACATTGGAGACTAAATAATCTGAGTCTGTGTTGAGGAATTTATTTTGGGAGCAACGTTTTGGTAAAATAATTATGTGTGCTTTTTTCTAGGCAATGGTTCTCAAAGTATGGTCACCTGATCAACAACATCAGTATCACCCAGGAAACTTGTTAGAAACTTAGATTCTTAGGCCTTAAATCTGCTGAATAAAAAGCTGAAGGTCTGGCACAGCAATCTGAGTTGTAACAAAAGCCCTCTATGTGATTCTGAAGACACTAAAGTTTGAAAACCACTGATCTAAGGGAATGCCTGGGACTTTTCAGAAAATAAGTATATTACTGGTAAGACATAGGATCATCACTGCACAGGAGAAGGTTGACATGTTCAATTTGCAAGCAGAAGAAAAGTACACAGCACCTGATGAAGCCCTGGATAGTTCCTGGCCAGCTTCCCTGAACTAAAGACAGAGAGCATATGTAATAACAAGTCGCTGTGTTGGATACTTCAGGCACACGGTTCTGATTTTTTCTGTCCTACTCCACTTTCCCAGATGTCTGTTCCAGCTGGTATACTGACTAAGAAAAAGACTTAGAAGTCACAGGATGCCTGTGCTGGAATAAACAGGTTATAAACAGGGTGAAAGAAGTGACTGCCATTGTCCTGATGGCCTTTTCTAATCAGAGACCTTGTTCTTTAAGTCATATAGTTGTTTTATGGTCGGTAAGTGGCAAGAGGAAATAGATTGTCCTGGAGAGAAGCAGCTTCAGCAGCTACAGCAGCTCAAGCTGTTCCTTGACCAAGCTTATATATGTAATTCATGTGAGCTGTTGCTCATGGTAGAAAAGGCAAGAGGAATTGGGAATGCGGATATGCTGGAAAGGAAAAGTCAAGTATTGGTCAGGCAAACAACAGAGACCTGAGCTGGGATAGTGGTGACAGTGGTAGTAGAATTAGCAAATATGGTATGAATAAATCTGAAATATCCATTATGCTGACATAGGGCCGGGGATCTAGCTCAGCAGCCTAAGCACCTGCCTGGCAAGTGCAAGGTCATGAGTTTAATCCCTGGTGCCAAAAAAAAAGAAAGAGTGGCATCATGCTGACATAAATTCTCAACAAAATAGTAAACCCATCTGCCATCAGAATTAAAATTTTCTGACCTCTACTATGTGTTTGGAGGTAGGAAGCCTCTGGGCTTAAATTTAAGCTCCTGTTTAAGGAGGTTATTAATGAAGGACTCGATCTTTTCTTATGCTTATTTCAAAAATAGCTGTTAGGGCACCAAAGGGTCATAAAGACAATTTGACTTTGGTACTCTGAACTCACTCCTTATCTTATCAGGGCAGTTGCCTACAGACAGACAGAACTTCTGCCAGGCTCAAATCTGAACTGGATAGTTATTGCTAGTTGGTCACATTAGATGGTTTAGATAGGAAGGTCTGGTCCATACATATCATGTTCAGCCAGTCCCCTGCTCTATCTGATTTGCAAAGTAAACCGCAATTCAACCTGGGCCACATAGAGAAGTATGTTCCTTCAAGTAGGGCTCAAGGATAATTTGAAGTCATTTGTTGAATTTTTGAATAATTACTTTTCCTTAGTTTTTATAGCAACACTCATCCAACCACATAAAGAACAGAGTAAATAAGTTGACGACACTGTAGGTAGACTTAAAGTGTAAGGACGCTGTGTGTCTGTTTGTGATGGGACACAGCACTGAAAGGCAAAAGGGGAAAAGAGTTTTTAGAATGCTTCATGCAGGTTTTCAGGGCTATCTAAATTCCATTCAAATGCACGTATGACATGTTGGGGGGGATTCAGAGATTTTCTAGGAAATGAGTTATTCCAATGCTATAGGTTTTAAAATAGAAGCAAGTCATTAAATGGGGTTTAGGAAAGAGTAACCTTCAAGGTGTGATACCATGATCTGTTGCTCTTGCAGAATGGTTATCATCAAGAACACAAAAAACAACAAATGCTAGGAAGATGTGAGGTAAAAAGAACTCTTCTACATTGTTGATGGGAATGTAAACAACTACAACAACTATGAAAATCATTAGGAAGATTCTTCAAAAAACTAAAAATAGCTGGGCATGCTGGTATATACCTGTAATCCCAGAATTTGGGAAGTTGAGGCAGAAGGCCCACCATGAGTTCAAGTTCAGCGTAGGCTACATAGGGAATTCAAAGCAAATCTGAACTACATAGTGAAAGCCTACCTCAAAAAACCAAAAGAAAAAAAGAAAAAAAAAACCATAAATAGAAAAGCCACTTGACTCAGTCATACCTTTTTAAGCATATTCTTGAAAGAGATAAAGACATCACATTATAGTGATACATACATACCTGCATTTATAGCCATGCAAATTCGCAATAGCATAGATGCCCATGAATAGATGAATGGATTCTTAAAATGAGATATATATTTATAAATAAATGAATATTATTCAGTCAGAAAAAGGATGAAGTCATCATTTGCAAGAAAATGGAGGGTCTTAATGTTAATGAGCCAGATGTAGAAAGCTAAATACTGTATATATGGTTTCCCTTATATGAGAACCCCAAAATATAAAATTAATTAAACCATAAAGTAAAGTAAAGTAAAGTAAAGATTATAGGAAACAGGGAGAGAAGCCTTAAGGAGAAAAGAAGATGACCAGGGCAAGGGGTGGGGAGGTAAAGGAACTGAAAATATCAAGATATATATAGATTAATATAGATATATCTATATATCTCCCACAATGAATGTAACTATTATGTGTCACAAACATACAATTAAAGTATAAAAAAGTTTAATGTTGAGAAACATGAAATAAGCTTCCACCCTTTCTTCAGATTTTGAATCTCACAATACTCGTGGATGGCTGCTTGGATAAATTCATTAGTCAGCCTTTGCTTCTCATTGAGGGCTGCAGTTTGGATTCCTTCTAAGACCTTGGACAACAATTCATAGACAAAAGATTTGGAGAATATACCTGGGAGGGCCTTCAAAATTCTCTACCATTTAAAATTTCTTATAGAATACTCCAAAGTGATTATAAGAACCTTGAGAGCATTCATCTGACTTGTTTACGATCTGTTAATTTCTGGATAAGCAACTCTAACATGAAACTAATGGGTACACTTTCATTATGTCGTGTATTGTTTTCTATTCTAAACTCGCTTATCACAGAACTGAGCAGTTTTAAAGTGGTCTAAAAGTACTCAGCTAGGGGACAAGGATGTGGTTGGTCAGCCTCAGGCATTTCCCTTGTTGAATTGCTGTCAGAGCCTTTTAGTATTCTCAGAAATGCTTTTAATCTTGGTTATGAATGTTCCCATGCCTAGTTCATTCAGTGGAGGCTGCCATGTCTGGGTAATGTACACCCAGGAAGGAATCTTGTACAGTGAAAACTAGGGCTTCCTAGGGGGAGAGGCCCAGGTACTTTTGGATTCATTTCAGGTAGATGTTTCCCCTTAAGGGTCATGGGGGATAAGGCCCAGGAGTTCTTCAGTTCTTGTCCAGATCCGGAAGCCAGGAAAGCCCCGAAAGCACACTCCGCTGGGCCCATGAGGCGTGAACATTCTGAAAGGCTTTTCCAGGTGTATTACAAGGTTTCATCCTATATGGACTCAAATTCTTCAGACTTTCTAGTTATCTGTGGAGAAGACCCTCGAGTATTTTGTCTCTCATATAAGTTTCTCTTGCTGCTTCCACCTTCACCTGCTCAAAGTAAAGATTCTTTAGGCTGCCCCATATTATGACCCAAGAAAAAGAAAAGACAATTTCAAGTTCTCCCTGTTGTACTTGTTCCGTATTTTAACAAACTTCACAGACTAGTCAGTCTCTGCGGTGGTGGTGAACCTATGGTTTGTTCTCGTTAAAACCTCTAGAAGTTTCCCCATCACTAGTCTCGTGGATTAGGCACAAGCACCTCACACCAGGCAGTGCCCAGTGGACTTATACCAGGGATTAAAACAACATTCGAGTTTTAAGGGAACTTACAGAAAAGATACGATAGATGGGAAAAAGAAATAGGTGACACTGAAAATAAAAGGCAGCCTGAGTTGATGACCTGAAATTCAAATCATAAAGGTTCTCAAACTGAAACTGTTGTGGTCTTCACACAGGTATGTCAGCCTCAGACAGCACTGGGAAGCTAAGAAGAGGAACTGAAAGCCCAAGGCCCCAGGCTTGCCCTCAGTCCCATAATGCAGCTGTCTTCTCCAGGGTCACATAACTGCAGATCCTGGTGACTTTGCCAAATCCATACAGAAAGCTACCACTGATTTATGTAGTGAACTCTACAATTCACTATACCCAGCAAGCAGGACAAAAAAGGAGGAAGCACATATTTCCCCAAAAAAGTGATTCGAATCCTTGTTAAACATTAAAGCAGAGGCCAACAAGCTTTGCTGCAAAGGATCACTTCTAAATATACCAAACTTTTGGGGCTATATGCCTTTTTTTAGCACAACTGCTCAAGTCTACCTTTGTTATAGGAAAGAAACACAGCAAAGTAATGCTGTGTTCCAACGAAATGTACAAAGGGCACTAAAATTTGAATTTCATAGAGTTTTATGTGACAGAAAATATTCTTCTTTTTTTTTCAACCATTAAAAGATTTAAAATCCATTGCCACTGAAGTGTACACTTAAAATGGTTAATGGTTAATTTTGTGTTATGCAAATCACAACTCAATTTAAAAAGTTAAAAAGTCATTTTAGCTTGCGTGCTACGCAAAAACAGATGGTAGGCCAGATTTGGCCCATGGGGTGCTGTTTGCTGGCCCCTACCTTACAGAAGCACTCTATCTTAGTCCATTTTTCTGTAGCTGTAAATGAATACCACAGACTGAGTAGTTTATAAAGAATAAAGTGTTATTCGACTCATGACTCTGAAGTCTGGGAAGTTTACGGTTAGAAGGCTGCATCTAGTGAAGTCATTCTCTTTGGTGGGGACTAAGCAGTCTCAGGGTGGCCACGGGATCACACAGAAAGACAGAGAATAGTAGCTCAAGTCTCTCCTCCTCTTCTCAAAAAGTCACAGACCCACTGAATTAGGATCCTATCTGAGGACCTTATTTAACTAGTTACTTCCCAAAGACGCCACCCTCACCATGGTCAGGTTAAATTTCCACCCTCTTACTATTTCACAATACGGATTAAATTTCAACAAAAATTTTGGTGGGGAGGGACATTCAAACCACAGCACAATCACTACTTTAGATACCCTTCTACGGAATTAAATTAATACTTAGTACATTACATTATTGAACAACCTCTAAATATGGTATGCATTTTTTAGAGATGGAAAAATCAATAAAAATATGGATTTATTAATCTTTCCAAGGTTAGTGTGCACAGATGACTACACTAGGATTTCAACCTGTTTTTGTTTTCCTTAATGGAAATTATAAAAGCTACAATACACTGACTGTTCAACATATGCCACGCACTCCTTTAAATGCTATAGTCCAGTGCTTCTCACTGGGGCTAACATGAGACATTTGGGATGTATTGTTAGTTATCACTGTGCAGGGGAAGGGTGCTCACTTACATGTATCTCATAGAAGCCAGGGGTGCTGCTAGATAGCCTGCAAAGTACAGGACAGCTTCCCACCACAAAGAACTGTTGAGTCCCCAATGTCAATCATGTTGAGGTTAAGAAATCCTATTCCAATGCATTATCTGAGTTTATTCTCACAACAGCACTATGATATAAGTAAGGAGCGACTGAAGCTGGAAATTGATCAGATGCAGAGGCAAGGCAAGCCCAGACCGAGAACAAACAGCCCTGGAGGCAAGCCAAATGAACAAACTGTTTCAGTCCAGAGAACACAAACCACAGGCAATCCAAGTAATGGGTTGCTAGACAAAGGTGGTGTCACGTGACATCAACCTGCCTAATGTATAAGTAAATGCACTACGTGATTGAGCAGTTCCTTTCCTCCCATCCAGAGAGAGGGCTCCACCTGACCTCAACTTTCTGTCTCATCTTTATTTCTCCATCCTCTCCCCAACCTTCTCCCTGGGAACTTCAAGAGCTGCACTGGAAGCTAATATTCTTTTCCACTGAACAGATGAGAAAAAATGAACCTTGGAGGAATTAAGTAGCAGTCCCATTGTTACCCAGTTAGCAAACTGGATTTGAAATCAGGCAAACTTGCTCCACCATGCCATACTTCAGAGTCACCATTGCAGTTTGGAATGATGCCTTCATTGGTGGGATTATTTCATTAATTTCCCCACTAGAACAAAAGTGCCACAGACCATACTGGTTTTTTCTTACCATTGTATCCCTAGCACCTAGTTTAATGTCTGCCCCATGACAGATGCTCAGCAAATGGATGAATTAATGAACAAATGGATATAAATGTCCATGTGACTCCAGAACTTCTGCTCATTACTGGCACTTCCAGTAATTCTCTCGCTCTCCCTCCCTCTCTCCCTATACCTATGTCCATACCGACATATAAAACAAAACTTTGTATTAATTATTTGACAAACTGAAAGTCATTCCTTTCCATTCCAAAACTCCTTTTCTTTAATTTTGGAGAGAACTGTTTTTAAATCTTACTGCACACATTCGTTTCCCCATCAACACTGAGTTGAATAATTAAACTCAAACATTTACTTAGTGCTTTTAAATACCCAGAAGACTTGCAATCTGTATCATCTTATCTTCTCAAGAAGCCTGTGGCAGATGTTCTACTATTATTACACACTGAAATCCCATTTGGCAAGTATGAAACCAGGACTTGGAGAGGGGCTGTGACATGCTAAAGGCCACATGGCTGGTAAGTGGTGGAAAAGAGCTGACTCGCCTATCTTCTGAGTCATCCTCCCATTTTCCTTTCACATAGGCAGGTTGTAGCCTCCTCCTGCTGTTAACTTTGCCTTGAGAACATAAGATCTCCCTCCTGTCAGGGTTACCATGCAAAGCATACCGATGCATACAAAGCCATGTAGAGTGGTTATGCCTCAAAACAGCTCCAGGCACTGTGTTTTGTACACATGAGCATTTATGCATTATTGTCTTAGTTTCTTCTTCTTTTTATTTTATTTTAAAGAGGATAAAACCAAGGAAAATAAAACAGAATAAAACCAATCAAAACAAAGCAGTGTAAGTGATACAGGACTTCAAAACATTACAAAATCAACAATAGTTACCATAATGCTTTTTGTTGTCTTCAAAATAGCTTCAGATACCTTTGGACATAGTAAAAATCAAACATAACAGAATAAAAACAATTTAAAAAAATGAATGTAATAAAGGACTTCAAAACAAGACAATAGTAAATCCAAAATGGCTATATAATATATAACCATAATATATCTTTCTATCTTTGAA